>OY978215.1:11596740-11729454 GCA_963854785.1 Vaccinium vitis-idaea
GGTAGTTGGCCTGGCACGACACGGCACGGCACGGTCTAAGTCGGGCAAGGCACGGGCACGGCACGATAGTTGGTCTGGCGTGGCACGGCACGGGCACGACACGGTCTTAGTCTGGCACAACACAGTCTTAGTCTGGCACGGCACGACACGGGCACGGCACGGTAAATGGCCTGGCACGGGCACGAAATTTAAAATGAGCCATAATAAGGAAAAAAAAAATAAAAAAAAAGAGAGGTAAATTTAAAATGCCATAATGGGGGGGGGGGGGGGGGGGGGGTGAATAAGAGGGAAAAAAAGGGGGGAAAAAGCCAAATGCCATAATAAATTTTGAAATTTTGACTTATGGCCTATGGGCCATACCGCAATAATAAGTAAAAAATACATTTTTATAAAATAAATTTAATTTTATAATTTATTTAAAAAAATTAGGGAAATAAAAAATTGAATTTTTGAATAATAAAGATGAAAAAAATTTGATTTTTGAATTGATAGGTCAAAATATTCTTTATGAATAACATGATAAAGAGGGAAATTTAAAATGACCCATAATAAGGAAAAAAAAAAAGAGGGAAATTTAAAATGCCATAATAAGGAGGAGAAAAAAAAAGGGGCAAAAAGGGGGAAAAAAAAAGCCAAATGCCATAATAAATTAATGAGGAAAAAAAGAGGGAAATTTAAAATGAATTTATGAATAAAAAATGAAAAAATAGGGGGAAAATAAAATATAAATTTTGATAAAAAAAAATATAAATTTTGAAATTTTGACTTAATAAGTCAAAAAAAAAATTATAAAAAAAAAAATTATTTTATTTTAAAATTGAGGAAAATTTTAAAAATATGAATTTTTGAATAATCAAAATGAAGATTTTGAAATTTGAATTGGTAGGTCAAAATCAAATTGTCAAAATTGAATTTTTGTAATTAAATAATATGTATAAAATTTCGATTGTATTATGCGCAAGGCGCTAGCTACATGATTGCAACACAATTATGGCGATCCACACCGTTCACTTTGTTTTTCTTGCTATTTTAATCACTCTCGCCAAATTTGAAGTCCATCGGGTATTGAAAGCCCTTTGATTGGGGGTGTTGATTCATTATCAACCGATAATTTGTCTCCTTCGATCAAGTACGTAACGATAATTAAATCACTTCATTTTTTACATGGAGGATATAATCACTCCCACTTAAATTTTAGACGGTTCTGATTCGAAAAAAATTGCTCTGATGACCGTCGAGCCATGCGTTATAGGACATTGTTACTCTTAGATGCACCGAATGTGATCCGATCAGGTGGTTGCCGACATTTGATCGACACCGTTTTTTCGGGGAAAGTGATAGAATTAATAATATATGAAATCGTAACGGTTTGGATCGAACATTTGAAAAATCGAGTTTGCACCTACCTTGTAATCCTATACATCGAACTTACTTGGTTATGAACTAAGTTATTATGCTATAGGATAATGCACACCAGCCAAACGATCGCAACACAATTATGACGATCCAAAACCGTTCACTTTGTTTGTCTTGCTTTTTTAATCACTCTCGCCAAATTTGAATTCTATCGGGTATTGAAAGCCCTTTCATCGGGACGTTGATTCATTATAAACCAAATTTTTGTCTCATTCGATCAAGTATGTAATGACAATAAATTTTCTTCATTTTTTGCATGGAGGATATATTCACTCCCACATAAAATGTAGACGGTTCCGATTCGAAGAAAAATACTCCGACAACCCTCGAGTAATACAATTTTACGGCAAAACAAGTGTATTAGATAAAAAAAACAAGCTGTATTATATCACACCCAAATTTCCCACCTTCTAGTCTTCTAGAACGTGAGCTACTGGCGCCACTCCCTCCAAAACATGAGCTACTGGCGCCAAAATTCCCACCTTCCCGTAAAAACCCAAATTTCCGCGGCAAAATCACACCCAAATTCGTTTTGCCAAAACCCTCTCACTCCTCACTTTCTCTGATTCCATATATCCAACGCAGAACCATGGATCCAAAGCCCCCTTTCTCTTCCAAATTGAGCTAAAAAAAATGAGATTCTTACACCGATGCTGCGAGGAATATGGGTCTGGCGAGTACCCGTCCGAGCTGCTTCTTTGCGACAAATGCGATTGTGGGTTTCACCTCTTTTGCCTCAGACCCATCCTCGCCTCTGTCCCCAAAGGCTACTGGTTCTGCCCTTCCTGTTCGGATCATAAGAAAAAACCCCAAAGTATGTATTTTTTGCTCGTTTTAGGATTCGTGAGTATTGATTAAGTAGTTATTGTCTTCTTGCCATGTTCCCTCATCCTTAGTGGGGTTTCTATGAGAGTATATGTTGGTCCTGAATGATATCATTTTTTCGTATAAGGATAATATTTGTTATGTCCATTCTCATGAATGCTTGTTTGATGTTCGTCACAATGCCTATGAGAACCATGGCTGATTAACAAATGGTGGTTGTATTTACTAGATACAAGGACCAGTTTCTAAAGTCATTATCGGCTACCTGTCGGGCTAGTGCCAACTTCACTCGCCCTGTATTTACTGCTGTTGCATTTTACTTATGCGCAAAGAATCATAAGGTGCCTAAACCTCCATGAAGGACCTACGTCAGAATCTGAATTTTCCAGCGTAAGAAATGCCATTTCTTTAGTGTGCATAGTCATTTGTTACCACCAAGGTTTCTTGTGTAAGAATTTTTACTTATCCAATAAAATTTGCAGGTTTCTACCTCCATGAAGGACCTTTGCTATGACGTGTTTGGGATATCAAGAGAAAAGAAAGATACGAGGGAAGTGAAAGGCAACAGAGGTAAAATCTCACTGTTGTTGCCTATTAGCATATCAGCTTACCTCTTCTTGCCGAACATTTTGCATTGTGTATTCATGCCATTTACGTCATCCTTTTCAGAGTGATTTATTGAATAGTAATCAGCTTTAGTATTTTGCATTGATTTCTCAGCTAGTTTGATTTGGTCGGTTTAGGCGGATCAATTGACCCGTTGAGCAACCCTAATTAATAACATGGTGATGCTTTTCTTCTATCAATGGATAAAGAAGGTTGGTGGCCAGGAGAGGCACTAGTCATGGCTATAAGTTTTGATTGATTGTTGGGATCATTTGATCTTTCTAGGAGACTTTAGGACTAGCTTGATGGTTATCACAATCGTTGAATTTTTTTTTGAACGGCTTTCACAATTGTTGAAAGCTCTGGTAGAATCTATGATCATGGTCGACAAAAGGTTGATTGCCATTCTAAGTCTCCCGAAGTGGTTCATTACTAGTGCATATGATATTTGAACTATTACAGCGGTATATTTGATCTGAATCTCCCGACAACTTTGTTCGTGCCATCACTCTTTCCTCTTGGTGCCTAGTTATTCTACCTTGTTTTTTTGTGGATTTCTATTCGGCAATTTTTCTAAACTACTCCAACTTGTCTCCATTAAAAGACCATAGAAAGAGAATTCATTAGATCATAAAAATAGTAATAATAAAATATGGATCGAACTTACCATGATCAAGTTCAACAAAATAAAATTAATTCAATTATAAAATGTCTAAAGTTTTTTTTTCTTATCATAATTACAAACACCATTTTGTGGTCAATCGATTAAAGAAAGGTTCACGCGGAGCACAACACGATTAAGTGAACGGGCCGGCACGGCACGACATGATTCACGATTAAAAAACAACACGGCACGACATGATTAAGTAAACGGGCACGGCATGAGTCAAACGATTAAGTAAATGGGCACGACACGACACGACATGTGTCAAACGATTAAGCGGGCCGGCACGACACGACACGATTAAGTAAGCGGGTCGGCACGGCACGACACGATTTAAAAAAAAAGCACGGCACGGCACGATTAAGTAAATGGGCACGACACGGCACGACACAAGTCAGACTATTAAGCGGGTTGGCACGGCACGACACGACACGATTAAGTAAGCGGGCCGGCACGGCACGGCACGATTAAGTAAATGGGCCGGCACGGCACGGTTACAAAACGGCACGGCACGGCACGACACGAATGAAGAAAAATGGCACGGCACGGCACGACTAAAAATGGGCACGGCACGATTAAGCATGGCACGGTATGGCACGATTAAGTAAACAGGCACGGCACGGCACGGCACGGGCACGGGCACGGTTGGCACGGAAGAAAAGTGGCACGGCATGGCACGACGGGCCCGTTTGACACCTCTAGGCACGAGATGGTATCCTACTACCTCTTTCTCTTAAGGTTCTAAACATTGATGGCCTCCGTCAATGAATTAGGATAGACAGATAGTCTTAGCCATAGCAAGATTAGACATATGTGACATGCATGATTGTCGAGAAGTTAGGGTATCAACCTTGTTTTGGGATTCCTCCTTCCTGTTATGATGCCATCGTGCTCTTTGGTCTCTTTAATCTTTGTATTTTTGTTCAAAGATTAATCTTTGCTGTTCAAAAAGCAAAAAAGATTAGATATACATAAATATGTTCAAGTGTATATATGTTAGGAATCAAGGATCACCTTTTTCATGATGTTTATCAAGTTAGGGCCAGATTTTCATTCATTTTACGTTAGTTAATTTGGTTCCTGCAGCTGAAGGAAACAGAATACACAAGGTTATGTAGCTCAAAGAAGATCTTGACAGTGAATGGACAATTTCCAGGGCCTCCGTTATACGTCCACAAAGGTGACAGGTTGATTGTTAATGTTCACAACCAAGGGACATACAATGTCACCATTCACTGGTATCCACCTCTCTCTCTCTCTCTCTCTCTCTCTCTCTCTCTCTCTCTCTCAGCCTTGTTTTTTCTTATATGTTACTATTTGTCTGGGTACATCGCCTTATTGAGAGAAAAAATGACTTCTAAATTTTCATTTTCAAACATTAAAATCTTAGTTATCGAGAATAACTATGCTATGACATTTTTATAATAATGAAGGGTTTGTTTGCTCTAAAGTCAAAAGACAATAAAAACTTGGAGTCAGCTTCTCGGTAGTCCATGAAAATGGACTGGGCTGTTTAATTGGCATGTTTGTGTGGCTCGTACGATCCAATTTATTTTTTTTATTAGCAAAAGAAATTCTATTTATCTCAAGATAAGAAAATAAAATCAGAATAATAAGAAAAGAAACGTACTAAGAGAGTCTCGGAGAGTCCACAATATCCACCTACTAATGTTATTCACAATTTCTAAACCTACCCCTCCGCCTTTCAAGGATTTTTTTATTTTTGAAGTAGATAACAACATCAAGAAAAAACAAATGCAGTTAGCAAAGAGTTAACTGCTACGTCAAAAGAACAAATGCTTATGTCCGAACCAAAAAACACCACCCAAAAGCTTCGAACGACACCCTATCCCTCCGATGCGGCTGCCTCAATCCAACACCATATTGCCGCCCTGCCATTGCAGCAAAACAGCCTCCACAATAGCCCCCGAAAGCCCCTAAATAAGCCCCAAATCAACCCCTAAAATGCCTCAATAATTCAAACCACTCATGTTTCAGAGTTCATTGATAACATCAACCAAGTCATAAATCAGGTTGATTGTGTACCATTTGATAAATTTTTTGAATGCATTTATTTTGAGATAAATTGGTTAAATTTGTTTGGATCGATTCATGAGTGTTTTAATCTTGTTATTTTCTAAGACAAATGTCTTTCAAATTCATATCAAAACGATAGCCATCAACTTGATTTATGACATGACTAATGTTCTCGACAAACTATAAACATGGACAGTTTTGATCATCAAAATAGGCCCAGAAAAAGCTCACAAACATGCCAACTTCTAATCTATTTTCACAAGACTAATAAGAAGCCGACTCCCAAAAAGATCACGTCATGTCATCCTTGGTACAAAACTGTTAATGTCTATATCATCAACATTATTGAAATGAATAAATAAGTAGACAAACAAGGAAGGGTTGGCACAAAGCCACAAAGGAAAGAAAATAGCGTAATTGTATGGGTACAGATATCTTGTGAACAGATGGTGCATAGATTGGCACGTGGAGCCCGCTTATGGGTCATATGCAAAATCTGAACCGTTCATTAGTTTTAAAATAATATGTTGTGTGAGATCGAAAAAAATCAGTTCAATCAAGTACCGTAGATGCTTGATGCAATGCACCAATTTTTCATTTAGAATCTAAGATCGTGAATTCTAAACAAAAAGTTAAACATTAAATCAAGCACCTACATGTATCCGATTGATCTGATTTCTCACAAGCCCACTCGAAAACTTATTTTAAATTTAATGAATGGTTCAGAATTTTCTATTTTAAAATAATTGAACGATTCAGAATTTTCTTCTAGGACCCGTTAAGTGGGCCCCATGAGCCGATCTGTGCACCGTCTGTGCACAAGAGATCTGTACCCATAGTCGGACTCAAGAAAATAACAGCAGAGGGAGACATCAGTTTTTTTCTTTCCCTATATATAATAAAAAAATGGTTTCTTTCTATTTCTATGGTGCATTTAGTCCTCCTATCGGAAGGAAGTAAATAAGTAATGGAGTAGGAGCGGTTAAATAAAAGCCGAACAAAAGTTTTTGAAGCAGAAAACCACAATAGAAAGTATGTAAAAACTGAAAATTGTGTTTTTGGAAAAATATTTAGGCATGGAGTAAAGCAGCCAAGAAATCCATGGTCAGATGGGCCAGATTACGTGACACAGTGTCCGATCAAACCGGGAGCGAATTTCAGTTATGAGATCATATTCTCAACTGAAGAAGGAACACTTTGGTGGCACGCTCACAGCGATTGGACTCGAGCCACGGTCCACGGCCCAATTATTGTTTACCCTTCAATTGGAACAACCTACCCTTTTCCTAAGCCTCATGCAGAGTTTCCTATTGTTTTGGGTATGTACCAACTTCTCTCTCTCTCTCTCTCTCTCTATCTCTCTCTCTCTTTCTCTCTCTCTCTCTCTCGATATATATATATAAGTAAATCTTCTAGTCCAAACCCTCCCGAGAATAAGAAAAAATGATTTTTTTTGTTTTGCAAATTATTTTTAGAAAATCTGAACCGTCCAATGTGTTCAGAAGGTGTTTTCAAGGGTCCACGAGGGAAATCTTCAAAAAAAAATACCGGGAAGGGCTTGATCAAAGCAGTTTTCGTAAAAACTGTAAATATATATTTTTTGCGAAAACTGCTTGGATTAAACTCAAACGAGCCAAACCGATCCGAATTGAGGCTCGAATCAAGCTCGGTAGGGCTCGTTAGCAATTTTGAACACAAACTGAGAGGGGAAAGAGATATGCTTCAAAACAATGTTACATGTAGATCTACCACAATAATCAAGAAATCAAACAAAAATAAAAAAATCTACCACAATAATCAAGAAATCAAACAAAAATAAAAAAATCTACCACAATAATCAAGAAATCAAAAGAAAAAGAACACGATAAAAAAATATTGAGAACTAAATAAAGTACTCTAGTTAGGGATAAAACCCATCTGTTCGTAGTAGTACTCTAGTTAGGGATAAAAGAAGAACAAATTACATAAAAGTTTCTCAACGATAAAATATTTATATATATTTTTTTTGCACAGCAAAAAGAATTTTATTAATCCAATATCGAAGATACAAGATTAAACGGGGCAAGAGAAAAACCAAAAAGGCTCTCGAGACCCAAAAGATTGGAAGACTGATAAGAAGACAACCAAACAATCAAAAAAAAAAAACCTAAAACCCAACTCCTAAACTCCAAAAAGGCAACAAGACGAGCAAAAAACCAAAGAGCACCAAAACAAACTCCAAAAAAGAAACACACCGCTAAAAAACAAACCCAATAGCAAAACCACACAAGCCGAAAATTAGAGATTAATTTTAGCCCTTGCCTTATTAAGGGCTTCCATTTCAGCAATCTTGCTTATGACCTCGTTTTCATCACCATCATAGCTAATTCCAAAAAGCTTGTCAACTTCCCATATGGCTTGAGCTTCATCTAATAGAATTCTGTTCCTGTTGTTAATTTCCTTCGATGAAATAGATGCAGATAGAGCAGCAGATGCCACCGTTGACCTAAGCACCACACACTTCTTATTATTCCTCTTTCCTTTGATTTCATCTGCGTTAACTCTAGTGTATCCCAGAATTTCGTTTAAGCTCTTCCTGTTTCTTTTCCCTTTTCTCCCTTTGATTGTTGCTTGAATAGGGATTTGGTTTGCATCAGAAAGGGATGCCGACTCATCAGACTTCCTATTAACCCCATCATCATCTGTTTCTGCCACCTCTTCAACAACTTCCATAGAGTTTTCCAGCTGCCTCGCAACTGCATTATCCTCGAATGACTCAATTTCCTCTCTCGAATCGCCCAACAGTGAGTCACAGTTGGAAAAAAAATCGTCGGTTCTGCTTTTAATTGAATTCGGCACCATGAAAAGGTCATCATCAACATCAATCTTAGATTCATCACCCCTTGAGTTATCATCTTCTCCCAACTTCTCTTCCTTTTTCTCACGTGTGGTTTCCTCTTCACTAATTGGGAACTTTTCAGCTCTATCAAAATCAGACATTACAACTTGCTCCTCAATAATCCTTACCGGAAAGCTCTCCCCCTTACAATGCATCTCAATGGTTTGGTTGATATTTTTTATGAATGAAGTAGAAACTAGAACTTTTCCCACTGAAAAGTTCCTTTCCTTGATTATATCATCATCTAATTTTATAATCTCACCCCAAAGTTTCCCTATCTTTGAAAATGTGTCTGTGCTCCACACATGAATAGGCACCCCATAGCAACTTAACCACACTGTTCTTGAGGGAAATAAGCGCATTTTAGGATTCCACTTATTTATTTTGTCACCACACCATTCCTTGAGACAATTTAGCTTACCTTCAGCGAATGCCGCATCCATAGCTGTAATTGATTCAAATGTCAAAAGGATCTGTGTAGGCCCAAGCTCCCTAACTTGAATATGAGGACAAAGATTAAGATCAATGGCCTACCTAACCATCTCCAGAGACCATATGGAAGGAAGCTCAGCAACCGCACTCCTCCGAAGCCACTCCTGTGCTTCTTCATTTACAGAGACGGATAAAGAAGTAGAGTTTCTATGCTCCTTTACGACCTTTGCGAAAGACCATTTCCCCCAATTCTGTTGAGAAAATTTTTCCAGCCCAACTCCTCTACCATTAGCCACCCTTGTTTGTATCTTCTTTTGTTCTTGGTTTACCCCTTTTTTCTCAAAGTTTGCCTTTTTGACAAATAATTTCCTATCTCCAATCCATAGTCCATTAGTTTCAGAAATAGCAACATCAGCTGAGACAGAGCAGCTGTAACGCACGAAACCAAACCTCCTACCCGAGATCTTGCTCTTCTTCAAAGGAATGAAAACATCCCTTTCTACTCCAAATCTGTTGAATAAGTTTTTAAACCAACACAAGCCGACATCTTCTGGTAGGTTATCAACGAATAAAGTGAAGAGAGGAATATTTCTGTTGTCTCTCATGAAATTATTGGTCCTTTCATCCATAACTCAAACAGCCCCAAACAATCAGAAAGAAACAGATCCACAAAGAAAGTTCGAATCCACCACAGCCCAGAAAAACAAGAGACAGAGGCCAAATGCAGATGCAAATATCTTAGAGAACTTTTCACGAACACCTTATGTGCAGGAAGGCACAGAGACACCACTCGATCAACTAGGCGTAAACACCACAGCCCAGAAAATAACAATCGGTAGCAAACTCCAAACAGAATAACAACGGACACAGCCGCCTATAAATGAACAGCAAAACGAACCCAACAATCGAAAAAGGGGTGTGGAAAGTGTACCTTGAACCGAACAAATAGTGAACCGTGAACCGAACAATTAGAGATTGTACCTTGAACTTAACAAATAGGGTACCTTGCTCCTTGTTGATCAAGATTGGACCACGGTCTGGGTTTAGAAAACTGCTGCCGGTTGGAGACCGGAGAGGCCGAAACTCAGAGGATGAACGACAAATTGAAAGGGAGGGGAAAATAGGAGATGAGGGTGATGGGAGAAAACGAGAGAGGGAGAGGGAGAGCTGCTTCAAATCGGTGGGAGGGAAGGTAGACATCGTTGGTGGCTAGGTTTCCTCCAAATCGCCTCTCTCATCGTTACTCACTAATTTTCGAAAAATATATTTATATGTAGACCCCTAAAGTATTATTAATTACATTTTGACATCAGGTTCGCGAGCCTAACCGAGCCGAATCCACTTAGGTTCAAGTTCAGTTCGTTTAGTAGACGAATCGAACTCGAACGAGCTCTTATCGAACCGAGTCTCGAATAGTTCGCGAGCGGCCCAGTTCATTCACAGCCCTAATTGTGAATAATGCAAGTGGATAAGAAATATGGGATGGAGGGAGAAAACTATATACATAGGACTGGTTCCGGAGGCATAATTTTTATACAAAAATAATCGGAGCCCCACGCTAATAAGGGCTTGATCAATTTATTCAATTTTATGTTGTCAAATATCGATCAAGCCCTTACTGAAATATCCGAATGAGCTAATTTTTTTACAAAATCTCTTAAAATTATGTTTTAGACAAATTGAACTGCTCCGATCATTTGTGGAGGACTTCGAAATGGGTCCCACACAAGGTGGTGTACATTTTGTGTCAAAAGTTATCTAAAAAAGATGTGTCCCCAGAACCGGCTATATAACTGGAGATCCAAGTTAATAATCGGAGCCGTTCAATTTGTTTGAAACAAGTTGTTAAAAGTACAAGTAAAAAATTAACTCATTCTGATATTGGTAAGAGCTTGATCGATCCATTCAATTTTTATCCTGTCAAATTTAGAAACAAATACTGATCAAGCCTTTATTATGAACTAAGGAAAGTTTCGCAGAAAAATTCACATTCCTTTCTGCAGGAGAATGGTACAAGGGAGACGTGATGGAGATAATTCAAAGTGCACTTATAAGTGGGGGAGAACCAAACATGTCGGATGCTTACACCATCAATGGCCAGCCGGGCGATCTCTATAATTGTTCCAAACACGGTAACAGTTTTAAATGAATGCCGAGTTCTAATAAAATTTTGTTTCCGATAAAAAAAAAAAAAACAGTTTTAAATTTTGTCTGTGGAAATCCTTTTTTAGTTTGCATGACTATCCAAGTATATATAACACGATCAAAACATTGCAGGGACATTTAACATAATGGTAGACTATGGAAAGACGTATCTTCTCCGCCTCATTGGCTCAATTATGAACGAAGAAATGTTCTTCGCGGTAGCTCAGCATAATCTCACTGTCGTTGGAAAGGATGGGGCATACATCAAACCCATAAAAACCGATTATATCGTGATAACCCCCGGACAAATCGTGGACATCTTATTGACTGCAAATAAGTCCCCGAGCAACAATTACATGGCAGCTAGAGCCTATGCTGGTGCTTCTGTATATGATAACACTACTACAACCGCGATTGTGAAATATAGTGGCAATTATACAGCCCCGGCAACTCCGGCATTTCCTAGTCACCTTCCAAATTATACTGATATCAATGCCGTGACGAATTTCACTAATCGGATAAGGGCTCTGGCTAGCAAGGACCACCCGGTTGATGTTCCACAAAAAGTGGATACACGACTTTACATAACTATTTCAGTGGGTTCGGTTCCGTGCGTTAATAATTCTTGCGAGGGACCCCAGGGCGGCAAGCTCGCTGCAAGCTTGAACAACATAAGTTTTGTGGAGCCCGCGGTGGATTTATTACAAGCATATTACAGGAAAACTGGAGGGATTTTCACGACCGATTTTCCAGACGTGCCACCTTATTTCTTCAATTTTACAGCTGATGGGTTGCCTTTTAACTTGTCGGTACCATTGAAAGGGACTAAAGTGAATGTTTTGGAATTTAATTCCAGTGTTGAGATAGTGTTTCAGGTTACTAATGTCTCTGATGCAGCTGAGAATCATCCTATGCATTTGCACGGGTATAGCTTTTATAATGTTGGATCTGGTTTCGGAATTTTGATGATAAGACCGACCCTAAAGGGTACAATTTGGTTGATCCACCTGAGTTAAACACTGTTGGGGTGCCCTCGAATGGATGGGCTACAATCAGATTCAGGGCTAATAATCCAGGTGATATTACTGATTACTCCTTTGGCATTATAATCAGTTTTCTTAGCCATAATTTCCATTTTCAGATTGGTTTTTAGCTTTTATAATGTTGGATTGCTTGTTCCATTTTTCTCAAAACCTTTTTTTTTTTGTCGAACGAGTCTTTTTGACTTTGATCGACTGGTAGAAAGAGAGTTTCGAGATAAAAACACAGAAATTTTGACTGAGAATTTAGTCTCATCTGAAATAATATGGATACATAAAAATGTTACTTAAGTCAGGAATTGATTTAAGTCAGTTTTTAAGTCGATGTTTTGCAAGAGAATGATCTGTCTCGTAAAGAGCAATAAATCAGTTTTGAGTTTAAGCCATAAATTGAAACATGGCCTTAAAATGAATGAATATGAAATCTCCAGTTTACGGAAAAAAAGAACGAATATTTTATTTCAAGAAGCTTTAGCTATAGTAGTATTTGCTATGGAAACTGTTAATTTTTCTTTTTTGTTAGAATGAGATGAAAAAAATGGTGATTAATGAATGTATTTGTTGATTTTATTGCAGGGGTATGGTTCATGCATTGCCATTTAGAAAGACATGCTAGCTGGGGAATGGCTGTGGCGCTTATTGTGAAGAATGGACCCACCAGGTTAACAAGTATCCGGCGGCCCCCACGTCACTTGAACCCTTGCTAATCCATTTTATTCAACTTCTTAGCGAGAGTTGACAAAGAGGGGAAGAGGCAGTGCAGTTTTTTATTTTATCAAAAACGATAGAAGCGAAATAAAAAGTATGCTAAGATCTTACTGTATTATTTTTAATCTTATATTATTATTATTAATCTGTCTTTAATCAGCTGCCTAGATCTGGTGTCGGAAAGAGATTTCACAACTGTCATTTTAAATAAAAATCTTCGGTTAAAGAAGTCAATTTGCCTATGGAGAGATTAAAATATCTCCACGCATCTCCATTTATTTATTCATTTTCATTTTCAGTGCCACGATCGATGTTTCGCCATGGACTAATGATACTCAGTACGTGTCATTGATTGATATCATTAGCAATAACGTCTCGAGATTAATCCATCAATTTATCCTAATCGTCTTATAAACATTCGAATGATGAATTTAATTTGAAAAATCATCCCGAATAATTTCTTTAATTGTTTGGCCATCCTCGGGTTCGATATGTAGCTCAGTCCCAGGCCACATACGAAGGAGGATACCGCTTATACGTGATTAACATGAAGGCTATTGTGATTTTTAGTTTGAATCATTCAACTACGGCTTTTTGTCGCGGTTTAACTGATTCTATAACCAAATTAATCTCAATCCCGTTCAACAGTTGGGTCGAATTCAATAACATTTAGGTTGGGCAAACCCATATATTTAGAACAAGCCCAACGGCTTTTTGTCGAGGTTTCAAATGAAGATTTTGATGAAAATTGTTGTGCCAAAACCCGAAGTAGAGAATATAAACACAACCAACAAAAAAACAAGAGACAAAGATTTACGTGGTTCCCCCCCAAACACGGAACTCTAAACACGGAACTCTAGAGATACGTCCACGGGGAAAAAGCAAGAGGATTCACTAAAAACAGGAAGAAATACACAGAGCCGGCTAACCCGTAACTCTCACTTGAAGCATCCACACAATATTTAGGAACAAATCTCTGAGGCACGACCTACAGAGTATCAAACGTCTCACACACACGAAAGAGACACACACAAACCCTAGATATCTCAAATCTCAACTCAAGACTAAACCAATGGAACAACCAAAGAAATCCTAACACACTACGGGGAACCCCATGAGGGCTCTCTCAAAGGGATTCACTCAAGAAGTTCAAACCCTAATAGCCTCCAAGACCTCTATTTATAAGAAACTACAAAAAAATTAGGTCAAAACTCTCTTTAAAAGACACAGCCGCACAAAATTGTGCATCGGTAGTCCGGACCAAGAATCGCTAGTTGGTCCGTACTACGGAGGCAGAATGTCCAAAAATCATCGCAAACCAGCTAGTCTGGACCAGACTTCCCTTGGTCCGGACCATAGGTCCAACAAACAGCTTTTCGTACCAAATTTTACACTTTTCTTCAAATGTCTTGAATTCAAAGCATATCTTCAACAAAAATCATCATATTTGAATTGAAATCCCTCATTTTTAATGCGACAGGTCGGAAACCTCCTAGCATATTTTCTAGGGTGAAATCGGTCAGCCCCAAAAAGTTGGACACAGATTTGATAAAAATTCTGTTGACTAGTTGCTTGTTCTGTGCTCCCTCCTAGCATATTTTCTGTTTACAAAATCCTGTGTGTAATGACTTTTGGTTAATGTAGAGACTAGAAGTTGACATTTTCCACTTAGCCACGTTTGGAAGCAGGCTAGTGGAGACCAATTTGCTATTGCTCCCAAGTGGATAGCCTCAGGAAACCCATTCTTGTTAGTATGGCTAGTAGAAGTCTGCCTTGAAATGAAACTTCTAACCAACCACGTCCAATTCTCCTGGACAGCACAAACAACTAGTTCGGTTGGTTGGTGGATTTGTTCATCACAATTGACCAGAGTTCGTTTTTTTGAGTCAGGCTGCAATAAAGTACTCCCTCTATCCCATTTTAAATGCTCCCTACGAATATCTATCAAATAAGATCCATATTGCATATAAAATACATTATAGAATGAAAGCTATAAGAGTTTTAAAAAGACACGCATAACCGTAGGGAGCAATTAAATTGAGACGGAGGGAGTAATAATTTTTGTAAATACTCTAGTCCTAGTGTGGATGACTTGCTTTTGACTGAATTGAAGAGATGATTAGTTAAGGTGCGCATAAGCTGGTCAAGACACCGTTCTCCCTTAACCGTAGAAAGAAACAAAAAAAGTCCCATGGACAAAATAACAATTTAAAGTGTAGCTAACATATGTCAATCCCAATGTATATTTAATAAATTCATTTAAAAAATAACAATTTAGAGGGTAGGAGTAATTGATATAATTTTTATTTTTGTGCTATCTCCTTCTCTTATTTTTAATAAATTAGTACCGGACAATGCCTTTTTAACCAAATGAATACATACACAAAAGATTTATTATATTTCCGACAACACATCGATTAATTATTGTTATTTTACTTTATGCTATTCACGACCCCGTGCATAGCACGGGTTTTATGCTAGTTTGGAAAGTGTGGCAATATATGGTGAATAAAGTTTTTTTTTTAATTTTTGCTTCGGCAAAAAAATACTCCATGGAGATTGGTGACCATCGGATTCTCATGTAATATATATATCTAACATGTCGGCAATGATATTTTTTGTTCCGATTTTCAGGGATGGAATCTACCAATGGGTTAAATTTTCCTGTCCTAGGGAACAATTCTCGACAAAAATAATTTATTAATCTATGGAAGTTAGACCATCGGATTCTCATGTAATCTCCAACTTGTTGGCAATGTTATTTTTAGTTCCGGTTTTCATGGGTCGAATCTACCTGTGTGTTAAATTTTCCTGTCCTAGGGAACAATTCTCGACAAAAATAATTTATTAATCTATGGAAGTTAGACCATTGGATTCTCATGTAATCTCCAACTTGTTGGCAATGTTATTTTTAGTTCCGGTTTTCATGGGTCGAATCTACCTGTGTGTTAAATTTTCCTGTCCTAGGAAATAATTCTCGGCAAAAGAAGTTTATTAATCTATAGAAACAATTGGATTCTTATGTAATCTCCAACTTGTGGGCAACGATTTTTTTAGTTCCAGTTTCCTGGGTCGAATCAACCAATAATGGGTTAAATTTTCTTGTCCTCGGAAACAGTTTTTGGAATTTTTTTTTTATTAATCTATGGAGATCAATCAATATTGGTGTGACAACCCATCTTGGTAAATGCAAAAGTTCGATGCTATATATAATAGATTATGATCCTACTTGTACAAGGCCTTTTAAAGCTGTGAGCAGGCCCGGCCCTGAGATTTTCGTGGCCCAAACGATAATGTAAAGCAGGGCCCTATGGTTTTTCTAGAAGAAGAAAAAAAATTAAAGAACCAACATATATTTCAAAATATAAATACCGTGTTCCATATTTTGTCTTTTTTGTAATTCGTGCCTTCATGTTAATAAAAAATAGTTTTTGGTCGTAATTGCTTATTCTTATTGCAAGAATTAGAAAATTAATTGAAATGGGCAAATTGATGCGAACATTTTATGAATACGCACGGAGTGTTTTATTTATTTTTTCCCTAATTACGACACCGGCAATTTTTTTTAAAAAAAGTCGACAAATAATCAGGATGTAGTGGAAGCATATGTTCACACAATTGAAGGAAGGGGAAAAAAAGTAATAATCAGGACAAAGGGCTTGTGGGAATTGAACCCTAACAATTACCAAAAAAACACACAAGTCTTTCTGCTGGGCCAAATACTTCTCTGTTTGTTATAGTGCAACATTATATAGTTATTATTTTTTATGAACATATATATACCTAATTGGGGAACTAAAAATAAGCTATTTTTAGTGGGCCCCAGACCCAGGTCTGCCTAGCCCGGCCTCAGGGTCGGCCCTGGCTATGAGAGCGTCAAAGCTTATTGGAACTTCGCAGTTAAGCGTACTCACCCTGGAGTAATCCAAGGATAGATGACATACTAGAAAGTCCATGGAGTTTGGGTGAGGATAATATTATATAATGCGGGATCTCCAACTTGTTGGCAATGATATTTTTAGATCCGGTTTTCATGGTTCGAACCTACCCATGGACTCCATCGAGTTTTACGTAATCTCCAACTTGCTGGGGATGAAACTTTTGGTCTCATCGGTGGAATCTACCAATGAGTTAAATTGTCCTGTCCTGGGAAAGAAGTTTATGTCATGTGCGAACCTCAACCTTGACAATTTATTTAGTGCTTGAGGTTTGGGATTGAGGTTTGGTTTGGTCTAAGATTGAGGTGTTTTCTGCTCTTAAGTTTCTGGTTCAAAACATCTTAAATGCTATCGATTCTTAAAATGACCCAAATTATATGGGGCTTCAATCGGGTTTTATGTGGACAGAGAACCCCTAGTGACATTTGTTTTTGATAGAGTATGTCCTATATCGGTTAATTATGGCCTACCAAACTAGTACATGAGCCTAATTTGGATTTGTTTTGCCAAACATTAGTCTATGTGCGCGCAAGTTAACCCGAACACTATGAGCTATAGAAAAAAGGCCGGAAGTACAAACAGGCTGGAGAAAGAGAGATATCATTAACTAATCCATTAGTAAGTCAATGTTTTTTGTTTTTGGTAAAATAGTAAGTCAATGTTAATTGCCAACTATTAACCTAATCATTTTCATGAGCGGGTCAAAAGGATATTGAGGCCTGCAAGATAAACAATTTGGATCGTCCAATAGGACCGTGGTAGGTACCAATTAACGATTTTCATCGTATGATTTTGAATTGGTATGTGTACGTAGATATCTTTAACTTAATAGGTGATCATGAATTTGAATTATTTTTCGGGTAACAATGATTTGATTTTAAAAATTTGATGAATGCCTCACTGGATTTCATATTCTTGAAAGTCTTGACAGCAACCTACATGATAAGAAAATGCGCTCGTGGAGATTACTCCATTTCAGTTTCTCACAATGCAATGCACGGCCTTTAAATTATCCAAAAAATGCATGGACTTTTATCCAAGTTGATTAATTTATCTTATTTAAAATTTTTTTTTTGGGTAAGAATGATTTGATTTTGAAAATTTGATAAATGCTTTAATATATATATATATATATATATAGATATAGATATATATGTGTGTGTGTAGGTCTCAGGTTCGATTTTTCATGCCAGCATACTCTTGGGAATCACGGGGGGTTATGCCCGGTCGTTACCTTTAGGGCTCCGGAATTAGTCGAACTGCGCGCAAGCTGACCTGAACATCTGATTATAAAATAAAATGTATATGTGTGTGTATATATGGCTCAATTACAATTATATGGCTCAATTATAGTTAATTTGACTTTTGAAAGTCTTGAAAGCAACCTACATGACAATGAAACGCACTTGTGGAGATTATACCATATCAGCCACTCCCCCTTATTTATTTTCTATCGATTGAAAAATAAGGAGACGGCTCCCGTGCTCTCATTTATTATTTGGATTTCGATGCAGGAGCACTACCAAAGTTTTTGAAAAAAGGGTTATCTTGATGTAGGTCTGTCTCTGGCCTAAAAAACAAATACAGTATGAGATACCGTTAAGTTCATAGGAGGAGAAGATATTTTTCTGAGGCCCTTAGATTCATTATACCTAGCAGTGAATTTTCTGGGTATTCACCTTATCAATATATCAAATACATGACATGTACTGTTTTGCACCTAAATTGAATGAGCACCTGAATTAGACTGGACCATTTATCAGGCTACTGTTCTCTTGCTCCCTCAAAGTTATGGAGTAACACATAGATTTTTCATTCAGATCAATTATTTTGATTGCATGATGGACTCCCTGAAAAATATCGGCACGTGTGTAAATGAGCGTCTCAGATTGTATGTGGGATCCTGAAGTAGACCCCATAGAGCGATCTGCACGCACAACAATGTGTGGGGTAAACAGGTTTCCATAAAAAAAGTGGTATTGGACGAAATGGGTTGCAATCAAATAGTTTCGGGGATAAATTTGTGATTTTCTTAGTCTAGAGACGAAGTAGAAAATGTAGTAGATAGTCGAGGGGATAAAAGCATAAAAATCTCAAAATACAATAGACTTTTCTTGTATTCGGCTCAATCCTTTTTACTATAAGATTAGGCCGAGTTTAATTGCAATCAAAATATGACAAACGGGAATTGCTGAAGTACAAAGTTTTAAATAATTGTCGTTCTATAAGACACCACAATGAAAACACAATTTTTGTTTTTCTTGTAGACGAATATGACATTGAGATATTTTATTTTTTCACGAAACGCGATTGGGTTCTACGATAATTTCTAGTTCTAGGCTTTTTATTTGTTAGTCCTGGTAAACACATTACAAAGATTAAAAGGATATAAGCACAATGACATCACAACGGAGCACGAACAACCCAATAATATTGGAGCACTCGGACACCGAGAATCATATGCCTCCTAGGGCCCAAGAAGAAAATAACAAAGAAACTTTTGGATGGCAAGACACCAGCCAACTTACAACATAGTAAACATTCCCCACCAAAGCCTTCAACAGATTTGCAACCCCACTTAGTAAACACCAGCTGCAGCACCAAATGTTAAATTGCAGTCGACAACCAACCCCTTGTGAAATGGACTCGGGGGAGGTGCTGTGCACGGTGTTGTGCACCCCTCGGCCGTTGGATCGAGTTTTGGATGGCTCGGATGCGTTCGGCAAATTTTTTTAATTTGATTTTTTTTACCAGTAAAAAATCAAAATACATCCGAACCGTCCAAAACTCAATCCAACGGCCAAGGGGCGCACAGCACCATACACAGCATGGCTGTGCACAGCACCTCCCCCGCTTCCTTGTGAAATAGCATCAACCGCTTACGAATCAGCATCAACAAGAACCCCAACCGCCGATCAGTTAAGAAATCACTCTCGGTTACCGCTACGCAATCAGTCTCTCACCGCTACGATACGGAGAACTTATAAAAAGAGAAAAAAGAAAAGTCGCACGGTAGCATTAAGGTGCTATATATGTATGTGGTAAGCTGCTACAAAAAATGTCGGTAGTGTTAAAAGGTAAGACGCTACAAAAAAAAAAGAAGAAGAAGAACCCAAAGAGTTGGCAAAGTGGGCATGATCAGAAAGCAATAAGTGCTTGGTCATGAGATCGCATATTCGAATCCTACGGAGACCAACTATCCCAAACCTTGAGACCATTAGGGGTTATACCCGGTTGTTATCTCAGAGCCCCGGAATTAGTCGAGGTGCGTGAAAGCTGGCATGAACATCTAGTTATAAAAAAAAAAATTAACATAATACATCGCAACTATGTTGCTCTTTTCCGTTTAATCATTGTAATTGGATCCGTTTATTTGTGATCAATGAAATTTGTTTACCTATCAAAAGAAAATATATTAAACATCATAGAACCAAACATCTCGTGTTCCTGACGGTGTCAATTTAAAAACTACTATATTTAACAACTTGCATTATGTTAATATACACCGACCTAACCCGTAGACCTTAGATCGTTTCTCGCTAACTCAGGATAAGGAATTTTCCATAGATTCTCGGGTAGATTTGCGACATCCTGTAAACAACGCGTAAACAAGCACCTCCAATTTATGGATTGTTGAACCGGTAATTCTACTAACACTAATGCTATGGTGACTATATTTGGATACTACATTTTATTGATAGAATGTGTCGTATTTGTCATCATCTAGTGAATCACATTCTACTAATGCAGTGGTTATCATATCTCATATAACATCTAAAATATGGTACTCAGGCATGGTCATCATAGCATTGCTCTTCTAGTGAAGTCTTGAATTATCGTGATTGGGAGCCTGATAAGAAGGAAGATCTTTTACTTCCCATAGTAGGTTCAACTCTCGCTGCCAATAGAAAAAAAACTCGTCGGAGCATGTGTACATTGAGTGCGTAATTTAATTTAATTAGTTCCAACGTGATAAATTAACTTGAATCGAGCTTTATTATACTACATCCGTCCCATATTTGTTGTCCGGCCACTTTAACTATTTATAACGCCTCAAAAAATTGGTTATATTTTTTTAATGTATAATGTTATATACTCAAGGTAGATCTTGTTTAATAGTTGTTAATGAGTATTATTAAATAAAGTTTTAGAAATTGTAAAAAGCATTATAGATTGAAAGGTATAAATAATTAAAAAAATGACACGTATAACTGTAAATGGACAAGAAATTCAGAACGGATGGAGTAGTTTATGAGGTTGAATCTAAGAAGGTATCGGACCAATTGACGAAGTGGTTAAGAAAAAACTTATTTCGTAACTCTAAAAGACAGCTTGCGAAGGTCAGTCTATTTCCTTTGACTAACATAATTAATTCAGAAGCAAACGTGTTGCCAACAAATCAAACGAAGGGAGCAATAGAACTCGAATCACATGGCATGGAATATGGGGACTTTAATTGGGATCCTTGTCAAATGATTTGGGTTTATAATTGGACGTGATCTTGGATAATTCCACCTCTAGTGGGCCCATAAAATATGAGGAAACTACTCCAAATAAATAGCCGGAAAATATTTATCAGGGTTAGTTCGGTTGGTTAGTGAGTTTGCACCTCACATAAGAAAGTAATTTATTGTGAATCTTCTTTGTCCCGGAATGAATCCTCTTCGTCTTGTGCAGGTTTCCTTTCTGCTCACGGGTAGCTCTCTGTAATTCTTGAGTCCTTGACTCCCATTCGGATGGTTAGACACAGGTTAGATGCGGGATGCACATATTAGGGCCTCTTTTGACCTCATTTTCTGTAATTTTTTATAAATAGCAGCTTCGGGGGCTGCTAGGATTTTAGTCTTTTCATGTGATTAGTAGAAATGCTACAGTAAACACCCCCCATATGAGATTTTGTGGCTCTAAATATGAGATTTTGTGGCACCAAATATGAGATAATATGAGATTTTGTGGCACCAAATATGAGATAATATGAGATTTTGTGGCACCAAATATGAGATTTTGTGGCTCCAAATATGAGATGGCATATGGTATGCACCTGATAGGCGCGCAATGTCACAGATATAAGCCCCTAAGTAGGGCGAATTAGCGCATTAGAGGCGCGATTTATTCCATTTTCCACTTGATGCGGTGTTGTCTTTTGCTTTGGTATTTTTGCGTGTTTTTGTAGGAAAAAGGTCAGAGGAGCACGTCAAGTAGACACAAGACATCGGGCATGTTGGGAACCGGTGGGACCCAAGTAAGGACGGGCAAGCAAGCTGAAAGTCGATTTGAAGGAGTCGGTATCGATACAGGTAAAGCCCTGTATCGATACCCAGGCGTCAGCAACTGAACAGAACCTACGGGTATCGATACAGGGATTGTCCTGTATCGATACCGCATAGCCTAAATCAGCCGTTTGACTTTGCCACGTGTTTTGACTTCGGGAAGGACATAAATACTCCGTTTTTGTTCCGAATTAGGGTTCGAATTTTGTTTTCTCTTCTTCCAATTAGCAGCCGATTATTTCCTTAGGAGATACTACTTCCCAGAGATCTTTACATTGGAATTTTTGAAGTTTCGTGCGCAGATTCAAGTATTGCTTCGGTAACTTTCTGTTTTATTTACATTAATCTCAGTTCACGGGAGTTTGTCCGTGATCTGATCTTGAATCCTTGTTTTAATTCATATTCTAGTATAATAGCATGCTTTATTTCAGAATCTTGGTAATTGTTCAAGTGGATATGAGTGAGTAGTCGCATAGGTATGGTCGCGGGGTGATTAACACGTCGTGGCCAGGACTGGATACGCTCTTGCTCCTATTTTCAAACTTAATAACGGAAAAAGCAATTTTAGGTTATTAAAGAACTTCCGTTGGACGAATCCGGGCATTGTCGGAGCCCATGTAACGCGGGGAACGGGGGACCAAAACTCGTTCTTCGTTGTACATGGGGAATGGCGACCGCGAGGATTCGCATCTTTCGGGGTACCTTTTTCTCTCTAAAATCAAACGTTTTCTTTGGAACACCGAATGGAGCAGGAAATATCCGGACCTGGTCACTGGTGTTATGAACCCTACGACCGTACTTTCTTTTAAATAATTTAAGCAAAACCAAATTTTCTTTAGTTTAGTTAATTCTCCCATCTGATTACAAGGGGTGGCTACCTGAGAGCCGTGTTAAACCTTACAACCCGAGTTTTTAGTTAAGCACTCTCCACCGTCCCTGTGGATTCGATTCCGGTCTTACCGGGTATTGTGCTACACCGGTCTCAGCCCTACGCTTGGGGCAACCCATTAATTTAGGTCTAGGATTTGGTCAAGCAGCACCCCATACGGATGGACGGCCGAGATTGCGCCATGTATGACGTATGGAAATTTGTGTCACCTTTGATCATTGACTAAATGAGATAGTATGTATATCCATATGAGATTTTATGGACTCCAATATTTATTGTTGTGATGACCGATATGAGATTTTGTGACTCTAAATATGAGATTTTGTGGCTCTAAATATGAGATTTTGTAGCTCCAAATATGAGGTCTGCACAAGTCCGCACGGTCCGCACCAAGTCCGCATGGATCCAATATGAGATTGTGTGGCTCCAAATATGAGATTTTGTGGACATATATGAGATTTTGTGGCTATCCGTATGAGTGTGCATACCGTACGCCTTTCATATCTCTAGTCACAAAATCTCATATTTAGAGCCACAAATCTCATATTTTGAGTCACAAAATCTCATATTGAGTAATTTTTAGAGGGTGTGCACTGTAGCATATCTCTATGATTAGATATTAGGGAGTTTGTGTATGTGTCTATCGTATTTGTGAAATGTTTTTCTATAGATTTCTGTAATTAGTGCTTCAAATTGAGTTATAAGTATAGCTGGCTCGTTGTTCTCTCTCTATTTATAGAGAATCCTCATACTCTTTTTTTTTTGGTACATCGGAATGGAAAAACAGAACAAAAACAAACAAAAAACAGACAACAACAAGAACGATAAATCGGCAACAAGAATGATCAACCCAAATCAACATGATCGGGTTTCAGAGAAGAAAGATCTGCATCCAACATCCACCGACGTCGGGGTCTTACCTGCTGCCGCCGCCGCCGTCGCTCTTGCTGCCTCCTGAGAACCACCCACCACAACCTCCAGCAGAAGTCATAGAAGCCGGATCTCAAGATCCATCATAGATTGGTGATGGTCAAACCAAAAATGCAAGAGATAGGGCGATTCAAACTCTCATGAAATTAAAGAGTGACTCGGCCCAAATCTATTTGGTAGAAGAAGAACCAGAGAGAGGAGAGGAGAGGGGCGGGCTGGGAAAACCCTAAGAGAGAAAAGTGCAGAGCACTTTCTCTCTCTACCCTCTTACCCCTCTCTCGGCTTCCTCTTACTCTTTTCCCGTGGACTTATCTTCTTACTTACCATGTAAATCTTGTGTGAAATTTGTTCTTTCTTGTTGATTTGTTTAGATTCTCATATTTCGTGTTCGGCATAACAAATTTAAATCGATTAGGCTAGGGTTCTTCATTTGTCCCGAGTCCATTCAGGTTAGGCTCATTTGGATACCATTAAGAATTGTTCCGTGTTGGATATCATTGTGAAGATTCGGGATCCTTTTGTATTGAGTGTTTTTGATATTAGGGTTTTGGTGTTATCTCCATTGGGTTCCATCTAGGATTTGTATTTCCCTATTTGGTTTCACTAGAGATTCATCCCTGATTTGTTAGAACAAGTGTATACATTCAGTCAATAACTCACACATAGAAAAAGTGTTGGATGTTAATATATATTAGAGTGACTCAAAACTTACAAGGCTTAGCCTTTTAAGTGGATATGAATCATCCAATATATATTGGGCCCATTTAATGTGGCGGATTCTGTGCGTTTACTCCCAATATTATTGAGATTATTGGGCCTTAATTTGTGCATGTCGTGGCGATCCGCAGAATATTGGGCCTTGTGCATGGCGTGGTGGCATCGATGCCTCGCTCAACCTCCCAAAAAATGCTATGGTCCCCACATGGTGTTCCAGAAATGCTATGGTCCCAAAAAATAGTCCCCGAAAACCTTCTTGTATTCAAAGCATTTGTTTGTGGTTTACTTGGATGTATGGGTCCACCACAGACTCCACACGCCCGGGCCAAATCATTTAATCTTGATGTCACATTTTTCGATTCGCGATGTCCGTAGATTTTCTCTTTGACAAAAGATGTTGTTTTACCATGTTGACCTAACCTTCTCAAATCTGAAAAGGTTGAAAATGCATGCTTGGCTATTGTTAATTTCGTCTGCAGCAAAACCCAGCTGGAATTATTGCGTTTTTTTATTTGTCTTGGAACTGTCTGAAATCATAAAAAAAAAAAAAAACTTTCTGAAATCATAAAACGCGGGGAAAATTAAAGGCTTTATATAAAGGTCTCTTGCCCATGGCTATGATCAGAGCACCGCGTAGGAAAAAAAATATGGAGTTGAAGAAAAGTTTGAAGTTGGAGGTGTTATGGTTTATGCTTTTGAATGTGTTTGTTCTTTCCATGGCTAAAAAGACCCTCCGTTCTGTCGACTTCGTTGTGAGTACTACTACTCTATTACAGTTTCTTCATCTTCCTCTCTTGTCATCTCGTAACCATTCACAGTTTGCCATTTACACCATCGTGTCTTGAGGTTCTAAACAACAATGGCGTCCGTCAATGAATTAGGATAGACATTAGACAGACAGATAGTTTTACCCTAAGCAAGATTAGATATATTAGGTCCATCCTTGCTCCTTATCCATTTGGGTTTTGAGCAGCGGTGTATGATTGTCGAGAAGTTATGGTGTCAACCTTGTTCGGGATTCCTGATTCCTCCTTCTCGTTGTGATGCCATCGTGCTCTTTGATCTCTTCAATCTTTTTATTTTTCGTTCAAAGTTTGACAGAATCTCTTTCTTGGCTGTTTGGAAAGCAAAAAAGATTAGACATATTAGCAAATTCTCTTCCCCTTCTTTCATGAAATATTCTGATGTGGTTGGTCAAACATATAGATTGATGTTTGCCATCAGAAGATGAGGCAGATAGAGTTATATATAAACATGTACAGGTGTATATAAATGCATGTGTATATATATTAGGAATCAATGATGATCACCTTTTTCATGAGTATCATCAAGTTCGGACGACGAACCAGATTTTCATTTATTTAACGTTAGTTAATTTGGTGCCTGCAGCTGAAGGAAACAGAATATACAAGGTTATGTAGCTCAAAGAAGATGTTGACAGTGAATGGACAATTTCCAGGGCCTCCGTTATACGTCCGAAAAGGTGAAAGGTTGATTGTTAATGTTTACAACCAAGGGACATACAATGTCACCATTCACTGGTATCCATCTCTCTCTCTCTCTCTCTCTCTCTCTCTCTCTCTCTCTCTCTCTCTCTCTCTCCATGCATCAGCCTGGTTTTTTTATTTTTTTATTATCAGCCTCCATCTTCCTTGGTTGGAAAAGGAATCATTTTTACCGTCATTTCTTATATTTTATTCGTGTGAGTACATCACTTTATTGAGACAAAAATGACTTCTAAAAGCTTCATTTTCATTTAGAAACATTAAAAACTTAGTTATCGGGAATAACTATGCTATGGCATTTTTAAAATACTGAAGAGTTTTGTTTGGTCTAAACTGAAAAAACCATAAAAACATGGAGACTTCTATGTAGTCTATGAAAATAATGGACTGGGCCGTTTTATTGGCATACTTGTGTGGTTTTTCCAAGCCAATTTTAATGATTCAAATCGTTCATGTTTTAGAGTTCATCGATAAGATCAACCCACATCATAAATTAGGTTGATTGGGTACAATATGACAAATTTTTTGAATTCATTTGTCTTGAGATAAATTGGTTAAATTGATTTCGATCAGTTCATGAGTGTTTTAATCTTGTTATGTTCTAAGACAAATGTCTTTCAAACGATACCCGATTAACTTGATTGATGAGAAGCCGACTTCTGAAAGGATCACGATTCACGTAATGTCGTCATTGGTACGAAAAATGTAAATGGATATAACATCAACATTGTTCAAACGTAAAAAAAAAAAGAAAAAAAGGTTGGCACAAAGGAAAGAAAATGGCCTAATTGTATGGGTACAAATATCTTGTGCATAGATCGCCCCTGGAGCTCACTTACATGTCCCATTTAAAAAATCTAAACCATTTATTAATTTTAAAATAATATCTTGAGTTAGATCGAGAAAAATCAGTTCAATTGAGTACTCATAGGTGTTTGATAAAATGTACCATATTTTCATTCAGAATCTAGATCGTAAACTCTGAATAAAAAATTAGAACATTAAATCAAGCATCTACGTGTATCCAGTTGAGTTGACTTTTCACGAGTCCACTCAAAAACTTATTTTAAAATTTACGAACGCTTCGTAATTCTCTTGTAGGACCTCTCAGTGGGCCCCATAGGCTGATCTGTTCATCATCTATGCACAAAAGATCTGCACCCATAGTCGGACTCAATAAAATAATACCAGAGGGAGAAATCAGTTTTTTCTCATCCGTATATATAATAATCTGGTTTCTTGCTATTTCTATGGTGCATTTAGTAAAAAGTAGTAATGGAGTAGGAGCGGTCAAATAAAAGGAAGAAAAAAAAGAAGAAGAAGAAAGTATAAACTAAAAATTGTGTTTTTGGAAAAATATGTAGGCATGGAGTAAAGCAGCCAAGAAATCCATGGTCAGATGGGCCAGAGTACGTGACACAGTGTCCGATTAAACCGGGAGCGAATTTCAGTTATGAGATCATATTCTCTGTCGAAGAAGGAACACTTTGGTGGCATGCTCACAGCGATTGGACTCGAGCCACGGTCCATGGCCCAATTGTTGTTTACCCTAAAATTGGAACAAACTACCCTTTTCCCAAGCCTGATGCAGAGTTTCCCATTGTTTTGGGTATGTACCAACTTCTCTCTCTACATATATACAAAATATGTACATCGGACCGGTTCTGAGGTTGTAATTTTTTACACAAAAATAATCGAAGCCCCGTAAGAGCTTGATCGATTTATTCAGTTTATGCTGTCAAATTTGGAGACAAATATCGATCAAGCTCTTACCGACATATCCGATGAGCTAATTTTTTACGGAATCTCTTAAAATCATGTTTTAAAAAAATTGAACGGCTTTGATCATTTATTTAGGACTCCAAAATATATTCCACACAAGGTTGTGTCAACATTTGGGTAAAAACTTGTGTCTCCGGAACCAGCATTACGCATACATATATAATCGTAGCTCCAAGCTAATAATCAAAACCGTTCAATTTGATTTATACATGTTTTGAAGGGTACACGTAAGAAATCAACTCATTCCAATATTAGTAAGGGCTTGATCAATCCATTCAATTTTTATCCTATCAAATTTAGAAATAAATACTGATCAAGCCTTTATTATGAACGAAGAAAAGTTTCACAGAAAAATTCACATTCCTTTTCTGCAGGAGAATGGTACAAAGGAGACGTGATGGAGATAATTCAAAGTGCACTTATAAGCGGAGGCGAACCGAACACGTCAGACGCTTACACCATCAATGGCCAGCCGGGCGATCTATATAATTGTTCAAAACCCGGTAACAGTTTTAAATGGACGTCGAGTTCTAATAAAATTTTGTTCCATAAAAAAAAAAAAAAAAAACAGTTTGCATGGCTATCCAAGTATATATAACACGGTCCAAACATTGCAGGGACATTTAACATAATGGTAGACTATGGAAAGACATATCTTCTCCGCCTCATCGGCTCAATTATGAACGAAGAAATGTTCTTCGCGGTAGCTCAGCATAATCTCACTGTCGTCGGAAGGGATGGCGCATACATCAAACCCATAAAAACCGATTATATCATGATAACCCCTGGACAAACCATGGACATCTTATTGACCGCAAATAAGTCCCCGAGCCACTATTACATGGCAGCCAGAGCCTATATCGGTGCTTCTGCATATGATAACACTACTACAACCGCGATTGTGAAATATAGGGGGAACTATTCAGCCCCGTCAACTCCGGCATTTCCTAGCCAGCTTCCAAATTTTACCGATATCAACGCCGCGACGAATTTCACTAATCGGTTTAGGGCTCTGGCAAACAAGGAACACCCGATTGATGTTCCACAAAAAGTGGATACACGACTTTACATAACTATTTCAGTGGGTGCGGTTCCGTGCGTTAATAATTCTTGTCAGGGACCCGCGGGCGGCAAGCTCGCTGCAAGCTTGAACAACATAAGTTTTGTGGAGCCCGGGGTGGATTTATTACAAGCATATTACAGGAAAACTGGAGGGATTTTCACGACCGATTTTCCAGACGTGCCACCTTATTTCTTCAATTTTACAGCTGATGGGTTGCCTTTTAACTTGTCGGTACCATTGAAAGGGACTAAAGTGAAAGTTTTGGAATTCAATTCCAGTGTGGAGATAGTGTTTCAGGTGACTAATATCTTTAATGCAGCTGAGAATCATCCTATGCATTTGCACGGGTATAGCTTTTATCATGTTGGATCTGGTTTTGGTAATTTTGATAATAAGACTGACCCTAAAGGGTACAATTTGGTTGATCCACCTGAGTTAAACACTGTTGCGGTGAACTCCAATGGATGGGCTGCAATCAGATTCAGAGCTGATAATCCAGGTAATATTACTGATTACTCCTTTGGCATTATAATTTGTTCCTTAACCTTTTTTCTGATAGGCATAGTTTTCTTGACCTTAATTAATTTCCATTAGCCATTTAGCCTTAATGAATATGAAATCTCCGGTTTACGTACGAAAAAAGAAAAAGAATGAATATATTGTTTCAAGACGCTTTATGGGTAGGAATATTCGCTATGGAAACTGTTAATATTTGCTATGGTGTATTTTTTGACTTTATTGCAGGAGTATGGTTCATGCATTGTCACTTAGAAAGACATGCTAGTTGGGGAATGGATATGGCGTTTATTGTGAAGAATGGGCCCACCAAGTTAACAACTATCCGGCGGCCACCACGTTACCTGAACCCTTGCTAATCAATTGAACCACCATTTTATTCAACTTCTTCTTCAGAGTTGACAAAGCGAGGAAGAGGCAGTGCAGTTCTTTAATTTTTTTTATTGAAAACGATAGAAGCGAAATAAAAAGTATGCTATGTGTGATTTTAGTTGAAGCATATTTGTTGTAGGATGTGTTTTGGTTGTACCATGTGGTGGCATTCCTGTAACTTTTGAAAAAATATTTCAAATAAAGATTTTTAGTTCGCTTCTTTCTATCTGTTGTTAAATCTCCCTCTCTCTCAAAATTGAATTCAGCTATATATTAAACTAAGGAGACCAACTCGTTTTAGCTCAGTAAACAGTAAACAGTAGGCCACTCTTGTACACTCCTTATTGGGAGGTCAAGGGGTCGAGCTTCGCAGAAGACAAGAATCAATAATTTCTCCCCTAGGCTCGCCCTTTCTTTCTTTTTTTGTTTCTTCACTATGATGGGCTTATTTTCATGTTGGTTGAGTTGTTGGGCGTGATTATCTTATTCACGCTCACACTGTTGACAATTGACATAGTCTCCCGTAATTTGTACTTTGTATCACACTATCACCCTAAGCCTTCAATCACAGCTTTGGCTACAGGTCTCCACATCACTCACTCCTTGTATTCTCTTTCTGTCCGTGATTTTAACTTTTCATCTAATGCACTAGCTAAACTGAAATTACATGCCTTTTTATTTCTTCTTTTAGCCGGAAATTTTCCATGGCAAATCTGGTAACTTCCTGGTTCCTGTCTACCTCGGAACGCAGGACCTCTATTTCCTTCAAGTGCTCCTCCTTTTCTTTTAACAAGTGTGTTTCGGCCGATATCTTTCCAAAAGCAACTGCCTCAAGCCTCTTTATCCTAGATTCTGGAAACTGCAATCTCATTTTTAAACCTTGTATCTCATCTTCTCGTCGTTTGGCCTGATTTGAAAAAGGGAAAAAATAGTGGAGAAGGAACATTGTCAGTTCTAGTGACGAATCCTATGCACGCAAAAATAAAACAGTATGATCCAAGTGGTCTGAGTTCAGTTTTGGAATTTTCGGGTCTGAGGATGGGTCTGGTTAGGATTTTGACGTAGAAGATGAAGTGGTGAGCGTTTGAGATGAAATTTTGAAACTACCCCTGCACTTGCTGGTAAACGTGGATGGAGTTAGACCCGGGGACCATTTAAACGTGAATTGTTAACATTGGGGACTCAATAGACATGATTTATATTTTGAGGACCAAAGTGACAATTCGCTAATACTTTGGGGACCTTCCGTACAAATAAGTGTTGAAAAAAAATTAAGCTTGAGTTTTCTATTTCCCACATGGGAATTTCAAAGTCAAAGATCGGATATGCATTGGAAGATTTTGTGAAGACTTTGGAAGAGAAAGAGTTCAATTTGAAATTGGTGACGACCACTAGTGTTCACACCCATTTTGTATGTCTATATAAAGATGCACTTGTGAGTGTAGAAAAGTATGAGTGGTAGAGAGAGAAAGAACACTAAAGTGTTCTTGAGAGATTGAGAGAACCCCAGTGGGGGTTTCTCCCCACACACAGTGGGAGAGAGAAAATCATGAGTGAAGTGATTTGAGTTTGAGGTTGAGTAGAACCCCCTCCAATGTATTTGTATCTACCCCATATAGTGAAATACTCTCCTCCCGTGGACGTACTTGATTTTGGGGAACCACGTAAAAAATTCTTGTGTATGTGTGCATGTGTTTGTGACGCTTCCGCTATTACTAGTGTCTCGATCTCTACCATTCCAACAATAAGCCCTTATAAATTTGTGATATGTTTACTGGGTTCGTTCTTGTGTCTATTGTATAGTGTAAAACTTTTAGAAAATAATTCGAAGTAGAATGGGCTAAAAAATTCTTGCACCTAGCTCCTGTCAGATTCACATGTAGTTCTTGAGAAAATGGTCATATCTCATAGCGCGGGTATCACTTTTGTGAACCGCTTCTTGATTTTGAAACTAGGCTCGTATGCCTTAAAAAATATGTAAGGATTGTGCTTTAATTTCGTCTAGGCAATAACAGTTTTTGATTCGAAGTTGTTGGACTTGTTAAAACTGCAGTTTTGTGTTTCTTTTTGTGTAACTTTTATCAATCATATCTTGGTCATCCGGATTCCGATTAGGACAATTTTTTTTATCGTTATTGATGTACTGAAAGTCTTCTTTTTAATGGTGGTGGTATCAAGATCTAATTCTGAACCTATAGAAAATTATAGCCAGTTTATGACCGGCTGGTTGTTAAACTCCATTCTGATTTTGAAGTTATGATGCATTCTGACTTTACGACCAATTGTGGGGACCTTAACCTTCGCTTTGGCTATTTTGTTAAGTTACTAGAGAGTTCTAATGATGGTATTTACGAGTTACATGTGTTCCATTTATATCTTTGTGATTATATGCGAAACATTCGTTGAAACCCATAGACTAATACTAGTTCGCTTGTGGCTAGGTAACGAACCGGTCATTCGGGAGGTGCCAAAACTGTAGTTTGGCATACTTAAATTCTCAGGTGAGTGTGTTTGATGTGGTTATCTTCAATAAGATATTACCAAGGTGATGGTTGTGTATCATGCTGTTTTTGTGAGTTAGTTATTGATATGCGTGCTTGGTGAGTGTTGATTGCACTTGTTGAAGGTTTGTGGAGTGAATCACACTAGGTCGTGCGCCTTGCCATCTTACAAATGGTATATGGGAGCTTGGTGTGCAGGACACATTACCTTGGGTATATGGGATGTGGCAGACCTGTCACTGCATGTGTTGTGATTATTATTTCTGTTCTTGTTTAGTTGGTTATTTCTGCTATGCTTTATTGAATATTTCCTATGTCTCACATACCCCCGATTTTCCTTTTGTTTTGATTGCCAGATAGCAGGTTGTATTGAGTGGGTCCAATACCGGTCAGCGTTGTGGGGTGTTTTTGGGCTAGCTCCGGCCGGGTGATGTCGTTGGTCAAGTGTGTTTGTACGGAGTAATAAATAGTTAATCTACAAGAGGATTTTATATGAGATGTAAGTAAGGGTATTTTGAGCATTTGAATTGTATGGTTTGTAATTAAGTTGTCGGTTGTTTGGTGTTCTGAATTGTGGCTTAACGCTTACACTTTTATTCATAGTTTGCAAGTCTTCCGCTGTTTTTTTTTTTTTTTTGAGAGTTTGTGAGTTGACGTTGGGTCTTGAGTCGGAATACCACGTGGCCGTGCCGATTCGGGCCCACTCGGGTGTCGTTTTTGGGACGAGGCGTGGCAAATCCCCTCAACATCAAGCCTCAAAACATTACCAGAGACGTCCTGGACCTTCTCTGCGGCCTATATTGGTCCCGTGCTGATGCATCCTGGACCATCCCAGCAACCTTTTCTGGCCCTGGGCGAATTTTTTCAAATTTTTTCCAAACTCATCCATAATCACTAATAACATTCTTATACTTAAAAACGCCTTGTGGGCATTTTAAAACCTCCTGACAGCCCTTTCTGGCTTGGGTCGATTTTCCCGAATCTCTCCTAAATTATCTTTTTTAGCAAACTGTCTCATAGACCGTGAAAAGACAGTAACATACCATTTGTTAAAAAAGACAATTTTCTAGAACAAGGCCTAAAACTTGTGAAAGCAAACCATCCCCAACGCTCCCAACTAGGGCCACTCTTATCAAAATCAAAACAAATTTGGAACTATGTTTGATCTGATTCTACCGTTTTAGAGATACGAAGACAGCCCAGGTTTTTCTTTTGAAAATGGTCTCTGTAACAAAGCCGTTAGCACTTGCATTATATAAATAAAACCATTAATATCACTTTTCATAGTCATCCGACAAACCTTCAGGGGTGGCACAATGAGAATTGCCTTACAATCAGTAGCTTCAAGAAGCTTGTGGGTTGGGGATTACTTCCACCATCGTGCCATCAATTATTACGTTGGGTTAGTTCACATAGAGATTTGTCTTGTTTTAATTCCTCTGCTGATTGACGATGAGATTGCTCTCTAAAATTAATCGATCTATTGGGTTAGAAAACAAGTTATGAAAAAATATGAGAGTCCACGCCGAAAAGTATACGACTGCACCAATTAAACCAAGCCTGAAAACTAAGTGAGGGTCTCTTTTGAATTAAGTAAAATTACTTTTGTCGTCTTTGCGAATACATTTATGGCTTAAACACCCCTATAAAGAGAAGATTGTTATCAGGGATTTCAAGCTGCCGGTTAACGTTGCAAAATATGTCAGAAACTCTAAAAACAATGCTCATAAAAGCCATGGATTTTCTTCTAAAAAATCAATTTTGGAGGATGCTGAGGTCTTAGGTAATGATGATAGGACTTATGAGTATAAGAATGTTATGGGAGTGGGTTCATCTTTTGCGGATATTGTTGCTTGTAGAAATCAAAACCATTCAGATAGAATTATTGTTCGATCTAGAGATGAAAGTTTTGATTGGTTGAAAAGGAGCGTTGTTGGAAGGCTTCCTTCAGTGAAGAACTTGGATTCTTTGAGAGAAGCTTTTATCACCAATGGGGTTACTAATATTCAACTGAGAGATATGGGAGGGAATTTGGTTCTCTTGACTTTTACGTCGCCAGAGAATATGGTTTCAATGTTAGAAGAAGAAGGCCTACGCTAGTTAAATAATTGGTTTTCAGAAGTTAAACCATGGAGTCCTAATTTAAAGATGGAGAAAAAAAGGGTTCTATGGCTAAGCTGCTATGGGGTTTCCCTGAATCTTTGGAACGTAGAAACTTTCTTTTCGATTGGCAAAAGTTGGGGTGATTGCATTACATTAGATGATGCGACTTCCAAAGGGATTTCTTTCTCATTTGGAATGGTTAAGATTCTTATCAACACTTTTGACGTAATTAATCAGGAGATTCCTTTGGAATGTAATGGCAACAAGTACCCAATTAGAGTGGTGGAGGAGCAAGTTGTCATCAATCGGTTCATGAAGGCAGTTTGTGATTGCAAAGAATGTGGTTTTCGGAGGTCTAAAGGAGAGGATTATGATAGCGATCTTGAGAAGGGTGTGGATGATGATGATGTTGAGGGTGCTATAAGAGTCATAGATGTGGTGGCAGACAAAGGAGTTTAATTCTCACTCTTTTGTTGGAAAGTCTTGCTTTGGGAATGGTGATTTGGTGATCGTCCCGTTTGTCGGTGCTATGGAGATTCATTCATCTCATTTGAAGGGGAAGGAAGGAAAATGAAGTTGAGATGGAAGGAATCTGCGACTCAAAGGGAGAGCATGAAGTGGAAGTTCAAGATGGTCAGGAGGAGGATGAACCTAAGGTTCTTTCTATTGAGAGCTTTTCAATTACTAGTCCTGTTTTTCAATCTCATAAGTTGGGTACCAAGGTCTCAAGACCTCCTGTTGTGGAGAAAAGAGAAGAGCTTAGCTTTCTTGGGGAAAGGTCTTCTTATGAAACTATTCTTAAATTGAAAAGGAGATTAAAGTGAACCAGAAGGAAAATTAGGAAGAAGAAGCTTATATCTGAGTTTGGATGAAGGCTACCACTGTTAAATACAAAACTAGAGAGGTTTCTTCTACTTTCATTTCATCGCAGGACATTAGGATCAGAGATTCTCCTTTTAAGAATGCTCGTAGGGCGATGGATATAGGAACCACGTTGGGTGTTAAATTTAAAGGGGGGAGAAGCTTTAATTTACAGAAATTTGTTGAATTGGAGGAGGCCCATAGAGCAGAAAAAATCAATACTCTTGATGACTAGGAGGATATTGATTTCGTGGAGAAAGTTGATGATATCGAGGGAGAAGTCTCTCTCTCGTTGGAATTTTAATTCGGAGGCTTTGGCGGCTTTTGGTTTTTGTTTTCTTGTGGTTTTGTTTTGTTCTTTTCGTTTTAGTTGTGGTTTGTTTGAGAGACGATGTGGCTTTCTTTTTTTGTATGCAGTGTTTCTCGTTGGCATCTTGCCGTCCTTTGGATTTGGTTCTCAGGTGGCCTATGCCGGTATCCCCGTAATCCTTTTAATCTTTGTATCTCTTTATGACGATTAATAAATTTTTTTTGCTGATAAAAAAAATCAAGTTAACCAATATTAGGGTGTGGTTGGAACTTGAGGGAAAGTGAGAGAAAAGGAAGGAGAGTTAAAAAAATTCTCTCCTCTTGTTTGGTTTGGAGAGAAGGAAGAGAGAAAATAAAAAGTTTATGTATTGTGAATAGTGAAATTTTCCTCCTACTTTTCTTACTTTCCTCTCATTTTATTTTCTCACTTTCCATCTATTTCCACAAGTTCCAAACACACCCTTAGCCTTTTAATGGCCATGAAATTTGCCCGGTAAATAACGTCAGGGCCACAAAATTGTTTGAGATGTGTGTGGCAGTTGATTTGACATCTGGTCATCAGATGAAGTTTGAAAACCACATTTTCATCTGCCAACTACAGTACTAAAGATGTATGGGGTTGCATGTAACTGTTAGGAAAAAAAAAGAAGAGAAAAGTCAAACCGAATTGGGACAAGTAAAAGAATTAATTTGTTCTTCAAAACTTCGTCAAAATATGCGAGTGTTCTACCACTTTTAATTGTCTCAGATTCCCAATTCGGTTTGATTTCTAGAAAGGGATAAATGAATATAACGCAAACATATCGAATGTTGATTGAAGGTAGCCAACGTTGGATGACCAAGGAAGAAAACATAAATTGTCCTTGGCATTGGAAGATTCGCAATTTTTTTTTTATCAGCACAAAAATATTTTATTAATTTTTCAAGAGATAACAAAGATTAAAAGGATCTCGGACATATCGGCTAACGCCACCCGAGTACCGACCTCACTAGAAAGCAAGGAGCCAACCAAAAGTACCCCGGCCAACAAAACTAAAACCTCACAAAAGCTTAAAACAACCTAAAGACCAACTAACAAAAATAACCTAAAGCTAGAGAAAACACGAAACCACGAATCTGAAAAGAAAGCCACAGCACCCTCCCACCAACATAGTTCTAGAATTTAAATTCCAATGAAAGAGAGACATTGTCATCCAAGTCCTCAAAACCCCATGCATCATTATCCAAATCATTAAGGATAGAAGCATCCCTTTCGGCTATATGCTCCTCTTCTAGAGCAATGCTCTTCTCATCACACTGGTGTGCATTCTTACATATAGTTACAAATTCCATCTCAAAGTGTTGGTCAGGAGCGCACAAATTGGTTCGAGTCTCTCCATAAATTCCGGTATTTTATCACTGAAACAATGCTCATTGAAGGAAATTATTTAAATGGAAGAAGGTGAAATTGCTGAATTAGAGGATAGTGCTTTTGATGATTTGGAGGATGAGGCCTCCCTTTCCGTGGATTTTTAATCCTTTTATCTCAGCACCTTGCTCTCTGGTTTTGTCTGGCTTAGAGATTGGGTTTCTTGCTGTTTTGTTGTTGGCTTTGTAGCTGTTTTGGAGGTCTATGCCTTCCTTTATTTGGAGTTTTCATCCTTTTGTGTCTAAGGTTTGCTCTTTGGTTTTGCCTGTTTGGTTCAAATCTTTTTTAGCTATGGTATTGATCAGTGTTGGTCTGATGCCGAAACTTCTGTTGCTTTGCTTTGGGTACGTTGGTTCTCTCGGTAGTAGTTGGCGTTTTTTTGATCGGGTTAAGAGGTTTGGAGGTGTTTGTTTCCATGGTTGGGTTCTTAATTAGTTTGGGAGGCGGTAGGTGTTTGTTTTGGAAGGTTTTCGTTAGGTTCTCATTTTGTTCGGTTGGCGTCTTGCATGCCTCAAGATGCGTGTGAGATACATAACATGACGGAAAAGGGTGCATCTGCACATATTTTAAAACCACAAGGAGTATAACCACGCATGACCAAACCATAGGGGGTACAAATCACTACAAGAAATTATTCAATTGGCGACAAAAAATGCCGACCAAAAAAATTTAGTTGCCAAAACGTATAGCCATTGCCGACTAAAAAACTTTGGTCGCAAAATGTATGGCCAATCCGGACTAAATTATTTTTGTCGCCAAATGTATAAAATTTCCCGACCAAATGAGGCTTTAGTCGGGAAAAGTTGGTACTTATGCCAACTACCTTTATTTAGTCGGGGAAAGTTGAATGTTTGCCGACTAAATTTTTTTGGTCGGCATATATAATCATTGGCGACTAAACTTTTGTCGGCAAAAGATACAATTGCCAACCAAATATATTTTTGTCGGGAAAAGCCGTTAAAAAATTAGTGATTATTTTAGAATTTTTTTTATATAATATTAATTTATATGTAAATATACTATTTTAATTTTTTAATTTTTTAATATTTTAAATTATGATTTACACTAAAAAATAAAAAAAAATTATGTACTAATGTTTTTCATGAAATATAGTGTATATATATATTTATTGATCGAATACAACACAAGCCACTAGGTAGCCTAGTGGTTAAGTGCTTGGAGTACTAAGCAAGAGGTCGTGGGTTCGAAACTTGGTAGAGTCAATCGAATTGAATCGCTTAGATGACGTCAGCCTAAGGGCTAGATGATGTCAGCGTCTTCTAATTGAGGAGGGATGTGGCCGGATTTTTTTGGATGAGGAAATTGCCACGTGGCTTATTTTATTGCCGACTAATTATTTGGTCGGGAAAACCAACCTTTGCCGACTAAAATCCTTTACCGACTAATTGTTTTAGTCGGGAAAAGCTACCTTTGCCGACAAAATTTATTTTAGTCGGGAAATACATTTGCCGACGACACATTGCCGACTAAATTTGCCGACCAAAATTTTTGTCGGCAATTCCTTTTCCCGACCAAATACAGTACTTTTGCCAACCAAACATTGGTCGGCAATTGTGAAATTTCTTGTAGTGAATGCATGATTTTCCAAACTACCCTCTTTTTTCAAATGCAATATTAATGTACCTTTTTAAGTTCGTTGTATTTTCCCTTTACTTTTTATGATTGGATTTTAAATATGGGAATAGGAAATGTCTCGATTTCCTCATGTGGTAGTCAAAATTGACAAGGAATTCGCAACGTCTAAAAATGAACGGATGGACCAAAATTTTGGAATGAAAGGAGTAGAAAAGACAAAACAAGCAACTCAATCAAAGCTGTTTAACTTGGTAGCTAGGTCAGCAATACAATTGGGTCAAAAATCCTTACTTAAAGTCAGTAAATTAACATGTCATAAAAACGTGGTTCTACATAGACTACTTGAAGGGATATTAGGTTTAGCTGGAGTTCTAATTAGCTGGCTCATGCGCATAAATATTCGATAATTATTCCTTCGGAATAATCCCGGGGAAAACTTTAGACCTTTTTTTTGATCAGCAAAGAAGAGATATTATTGATCAAAGGAGAGGGGAGCAAGAATTACAACCCAAAGCTGCTCCGGAAAGAAATGGGGACCAACAATGGACCACCATCAGCAAACCGGAGACCAGCCAAGAACAAAAGAAAACCAAAGAAAAAGGGATACACCAAAGTTGAAGAGGATTCAACAATGCCCACCCCAAAACACGACCTCCAACATGACACAGATACATAGCTCCAAACAAAGGCTCCAGGAAATCTAAAAAAAAATAGCATATCTACCGCAATGACTGAATAAGTGAAGGGAACCTGTGGAGAATATCATTTGAAGAGAAATTTCTTGCACCATGATAAGCATTGAACCAAGAAGCTATTCTATACTTGATGATTTCTCCCAACTCCTCCCATTTAGGATCAATACCCCTGAAAATCAGATCATTCCTTACTTTCCAAATACTCCATATTATTGCAAAACTTGACATCTCCCATAGAACCTTTTTTGCCTTCTTAAACTTCCACCCCTGCCACCAAATGAATAAACTTTTAATGGACAGAGGGACCACCCTCTTTATACCCCACCAACTAAGAACTTTGCACCACACAGACCACACTACTCCACAGTGAAGAAATAGGTGACTCACTGATTCCGGAGTCTCCCCACAAAATTTACACAAGCAATCGTTGTAATCAGATAAGATGCCCAAAGAGAATAATAACTCTGCAGTTTTGGCCCTCCCCAACATTGCTAGCCAGCCCAAAAACTGAACTTTAGGAGGAGCATAATTCTTCCACATTAGCATAAGATCTCTTCTAGCACAACCCGACTCAGATTCTCTGCATATGTAAAGAGATCTAACACTGAAAATTCCAGATGAACCAACCCTCCAGGAAAGAGAATCAGACCTATGCGGTTGAAGCACCACAGATCCCAACAGCTGCAACAAGTTGTTCCACTCCTCAAGCTCCCAAGACAACACATTCCTCCTGAGATCCAAGTTCAAAACCATTGCAGACCCATTACTTTGGAAGGCATCGGCTACAGTCACCATTTTCTGAGAGCAAATATTAAAAATTCTAGGAAAAGCCCTCTGGAGGGGTACTTCACCAATCCACACATCAGACCAAAATCTGACACTAGCCCCATTGCCCAACTGTAAATTAGCATTTAACATATACAACCCAAATAAGTTCTCGTTTTTTTGACCCAAAGAAACAATATCCTTCCAAATGCCTGAACACAACCTATTGGATTCCATAGAGGGGAACCAAGATAATACATCAAGCTTATATTTACAACAAATAACTTTCCTCCACAAAGCATCCTTCTCCACCCCAAACCTCCACCACCATTTAAACATCACGCATTCATTCAATAATCTCAAATCTTTAATCCCTAACCCACCCATCTCTTTGCTCTTAGAAACTTTGTTCCAGCTCACCAAATTCACCTTCTTCTTTAATTCCCCCCCTCCCCAGAGAAATCTGCTTTGGATTTTCACCATTTCTTTCAGAACACACTCAGGCATTCTAAACAAAGAAAGATAATAAATGGGTAGATTACCTAAAACAGACTTAATGAGTGAAATCCTACCTCCAAAGGAGATGTGCCTTCTTTTCCAGGATGCCAGCTTCTTCTGAAATTTATCAATCACAGGTTTCCATGTGGACTTCTTTCTAGGACTAGCCCCCAAAGGTATTCCCAAATATTTCAAAGGTAGAGACTGGACTTTGCAACCCACACATTCCCCAAAACTCTTCAACTCCTCCTGGGACAGTCCCACCCCACTAACCACACTCTTCTGGAAATTAATCTTTAGCCTAGAGACTGCTTCAAAGAAGACGAGCAACCTTTTCACAGTAAGTAGTTCCTCCAAGAAAGCATTGCAGAAGACAATCATATCATCTGCAAATTGCAAATGAGTCAACATTGGTCCATCGGCCGCCATAGACACCCCATTAATTATTCCTTGTTCTTTTGCCCTCTTGAAAATCATATTCAGACCTTCCACAGCTAAAATAAAGAGGAAAGGGGAGAGGGGATCACCTTGCCTGAGACCCTTCTCCATCCCGAATTGTCCAGTAGGTGATCCGTTGACCAAAACAGAAACAGAAGCTGAAGCAAGACATTCCTTAAGCCAGCGAATCCATTTGGAAGGAAAACCAAATTTATACAGCATGTCAAACAAGAATGACCAACTCAGGTTATCATAAGCCCTTTGAAAATCAAGTTTAAGTATGACCCCCTTTTGTTTCTTCTTCTTCCACAGATCAACAATCTCATTAGCAATCAAAACGCCATCCTGAATATTTCTTCCCCCCATAAACGCTGATTGCTCATCAAAGATCAAAAAAGGAAGCACATTTTTCAATCTATGAGCCAGCACTTTTGCCAAAATTTTATAGACACAACCAATAAGGCTGATGGGTCTTTAATCATTCAAACCTTCAGGGCATTCAACCTTTGGAATAAGTGAAATAAAAGATTTATTTAACCCCTTAGAAATTCTGGCATTGCAATGGAATTCCTTGAAGAATTGGATAACATCACCTTTAATCGATTTCCAGCAGGTTTTGACAAAGGAGAGATTAAATCCGTCCGGACCTGGGGCTTTATATCCATCACAAGACGACACTGCAAACCAGATCTCCTCCTCAGAAAATTCCTTAATAAGTGCCTCCCCTTGAGTCAAATTAAGCATAGATAAAAAAATTACCACCCAACTTTGGTCTAGAATACCAATCTTCTTTAAAAGCCTTACTAAAATGAAGTAAAACTTGTGCCTTCACCCTCTTCGGATCATCGAGATGTGCCTGATGCCTGAAAAGCCCTTTGTTGTCAGACTACTTTCTTTGATTTTTTATTTCTAAGGTCTGGTCCAGAGAGTGTTTGGTGTGTATTATCATTGTACTCTTCTCCCTTTTTTTTTATTAATAGTAGTATTTAATTTCTTTCTTCGCTGTTAAAAAAAACAAAACAAACAAAATGAGTGGTCTTGGACTTAATCAATTTGTCAAGATCGGTAGCCCAAGTACTTTTGCCATTGGAATACACAAATCAAGAAAAGTTTGGACTTTTTCTCCATTGGAGCATTTCTTGGATACCCCCCAAAACTGAAAATTTGAAGGTTTTTGTACCATAATCTTCCAAGAGAAAACATAGGCTGAGATGATATTAGAATAAACTGAAACAAAGATACTTCGAACAAACTCGACCGCCACAGTTGTGAACTTGTGGCTCAAACGAACGGGGGGGGGGGGGGGGAAGGAAATTTCAATCTCGATAATAAACTTGCTTGGATCTAAAATTCCAGCAAAAAATGAGATTAATTAAAATTGCGACAAAATCATTTCAAACTCGAAACAGAGATTTTGTGTCCCGGTGGTGGCTGGTGGTAACTGATGGTGTTTGTGTCCGAGAGGTTTTGTCGGATTAGGATGATATAGTAATATAATGAAAACATGTTTAAATAGAAAGAGAGACATGCATAATTCGTATGGAATTTTAATTTCACCAAAAAAATATTTTACATGTGGGAATTTGTACGTTTAGAAAGATAAATCATATGTTTGCAAAAAGTTGCCATAGTTTGTTGAAGGGAAGAATTTGCAAGGAAAATGTGCTTCATGTGAAACTAACGTGTATATACACCGGGTTGGGCCAGGTTCTTGCCAGGCTTATAATAGATTGTAACGAGACTTGTAAACCCTGGTTCATTAATAATCGGGCTTCATTTAATATGTCCAAGGCCAAGCCGATTACAATTTTAAAATTTCCAAAACCCATCCAGCAAGTCCATTTAAAATCTAAAGCATATCACAAAAATTAATTAATCAACCATAAAGATCACAAATTAGAATTCCAACCGTAATAATTATAGTTAAAGTTCTAAGTTCTCACAAAACTATTAAAGTAAATAATTGTCGAAACCCTAAGAAACTAGGTCTTATAGCAGTAATAACATATATAAATACACAAATATATATAAACTTCACTGACCTCCCCCGAGGTTTCTGAAAAATACACTGACCTCCTTTGTAGTTTCTAAAAATGCACTGTCATCCCTTGTTTTTTAAAATATTCTCCAGATTCCCCCCCTCTCAACTTCCGTTAGTTCTTCCATTAGTTTTCTAAAAAATATATATATATTTTTTTTTTCAAAAAAATTTGTTTTAAAACAAATAAAAAGCTATTTATTTTTCTAATTTTTTTAAATCTAAAAAACTTATTTTAACATTTTTGTAAATTTTTTTTTTTTTTGAAAAATAGATGTAAAAAATCTTTTTCAAAAAAATAAATAGTTTTTATTTAAAAATAGTTTTCTTAAAAAAGCATCAAGTACAATTAAATAAAAAACTAATTTTTGAAAAATATTTGTTGGAAACAATATATTTTTTTGAAATAAGAAAGTTTTGAAAACATTTTCTTGGACAAAAAACTATTTTTTGGAAAAATATTTTTTAAAAACAGTTTTTTAAATTTTTTAGAATAGATAAATTTTTGGAAAATATTCTTTCCAAAACAAGTTTTTCAAAATACTTTTTCTAAAAAAAAGTGTTAAAAATTGTTTTATATATATATATATATATATATTAAACTAAAGGAAGTTAGGAGAGGGGGAATCTGGGGAATAGTTTTAAAATGAAGGGATGACAGTGCAGTTTTAGAAACCACAGGGGAGGTCAATATATTTGTTAGAAACATCAGGGAGGTCAGTGAAACTTATGCATACATACCCTATTAAAATTTAAAATATTATTTGAACCGGGCCGGGCCATTTAGTAAACGAGCTTAAAATCTCAACTTCAGCCCAACTCTATGAACATAAATATTTATCCTGAATCCTAAAAAAAAAGGGGCTAGGATGGGCTGGCTGGCCAGGCTTTCTGGCGAGTGTGCACCCCTAACTGACAGTTTACATGCTTACTCATTTTTGCTTTACGCGATCGAAAGGACCATAGTCTGAAAGATATTGATAACCATAATAGAGAATTTTTAATCCCGGAATGATAATTTCACTAACTACTTGGTCAAACAGAGTGGCAATGCCACGACGTCAATTGCCAATTGTGGGATGCTCTGGAGGAAAAGTTGAATACACGTGCCTTGGGGGGAAGTTGCAGGTTAAGGAATTTACTTTTAGAAGTTCATATTCATTATGGATGTCTGCATGTGAAGATAGAATGATTTTTTGCTGCAGCTTGGATATCGATTTCCATGTGGTTGTAACATGATCGCTTGCTACTATGATTGTCCTTCCAAGTTAAAGTTGAAGTATCTGTGAATGATCAAGTGCTTGCTGAGATACAAGTGATCAATTTTCACATGGGACTTTCTTTCGGTGGATTATGAGATGCAAGTGATCAATTTTCACGAGGGACTTTCTTTTGGTGGATTATGAATGTTCAGGAGCTATCATGTCCAGGAGCTTTTTTGGAGTGCTACTCTTAATTTTTATGCACAAAATTGTATCTTTCGGTTGATTTCTTGTCGACCTTTGTTATCTCCCTTTTGGGTTCTTGCCAGCATTTGATTGTGTGGGAGGGGGCCAACCTTGTTGGTTTGCCTTCTTGCATTTGATGCCTTTTGTGCTTGAATCCTTTTAATATTTGTAATCCGTTTCCAAAGATTAATAATTTTTTTGCCGTTCAAAAAAAAAAAAAAAACCTCAGATTGAGGATGTTCATGGGGAAGTTCCTAAATTCAGGAGAGAATAGGAACATTGTGATACTTGGCATATGTCCCATCGTATATTAGGTCAAAACTGTCGATAGATCCTAGTTGTTATGTGTAGTTTGTATAGGATTACTTTTCCTTGGGTCTTTTTTTTTTTTTTTTTTTTTTTGTATTTAGTGGCTTGCCCTATTGTTGTCTAGTTTTGGATGGTTATAAAATTTTCCCTTACCAAAAAAATAGTTTTCATGAGTAATTACCCATTTTACTTTCATGTTAATTTTCAAGTAAATGGAAAGAATCTGGGACAGATTTCCATATGATCAATGAGGCATTTTAGGTTTCCTTTTTATCTTTACAACAAGTGTATGAGCACCCACAATGAGCTCCCTAAAAATAACTCCTAAGTTGAATCCCAAAGTGTACATAAAAGCCTAATTAGGGTCCATTTTTCACTCCCAGAACTTGCTAATTTTAAAGAGAATATGTGTATTCAATGAGCTAGCAAGAGCTTGCTAAAATCCTATATATTTTAAACATTCCAAATTAAAAAAAAAGATTTAAAAACTTTAATTGGGTCCCACTTGGAGCTAATTACAATGCTAACTAAATTTAGCTAATGCTGTAAAAGCCATGCTTAGAATCCATCCTTGAGAGTTTGTATGGGGAGTTCATTGAAGACAATAATTGAGCAAATGGCTAGGTAAAAATTAGGAGCATCATAGGAGTTATTTTGAGAGCCCATTAATGCTAAATATAAAATGTCTATACTATTTTCATAATTTGACAGCGGAAAATGTTCTGTTTAAATAAATCGACAAAAGAAATTTTATTAATCTTTTGAAATACATTATAAAGATTAATAGGAACCTAAGAAAAAACGTCACCATTATGGAATACGAACATCCTAACTAGATTGGAACCTTTGCAAACCGACAATCATATGCCACTTAGGTTCCCAAAAGGGAGAAGCTAACATAAAAGGAAAAGGATTGGCAAGGTACCAATCCAAACAGACAGCATAGAAGAGATACAAAATCTCCCAGAAACACAAACAAACAGAAAACTGAAATCCTCCGATGAAATCCTCTGAGATTGATCAAGTAGCTTCCAAATATTTTAGGACCAAACAATTCCAGATACTAACTACTCTTTACAGGTTATAACCAACATTTACATGCCATCACACCAATATTTTTATTGTATCACCAAACTTTAGGGGGTGTTCCGCTAAGGGAGTTTTGTTTTAAAACTTCCTTGGCTTTTGTGTTTACACATTTTTATGTGATGTATTGTGAGATGATGACTTGTCTTGGTTTTTGAGAAAAACTAGTTTTTGGAACACCCCATTAGACTTCACCAGGAAGTCTAAGTCATAATCCCTAGATTGGAAATGGGGCATAAGGTTTGGTGATTCAGTGTAATGACCTTTGTGCTGAAGTCTAAAACGTTTTTTGATGGGGCATAAAGTTTAGTGATTCAGTGCGTAGGCCTTCATGGTGGTGTAATGATCGGTGATGCCGTGTAAAGTTTGGTGATGCAATATAAAGATCGGTAATTGAGTATATACTGAGGTTGGCATGAAGAAATTGGTAATGGAATAGACTTGGTAACGCGGTGTAAAGTTTTTGGTAATGCCGATCGTAAAAGTTTGGTAGTTTTCTGTATTGGATTAATTGGTGATGGCGGAAATACTATTTGAAACTTATATTTATAAGCTATCGTTTTCCTATAGTGGGCACATCAAATTAGTATGTGGAGACCTTGCTTGCTGGACATTAATCCTTGTCCAATAATTCCAAGAAGATGCATGGGACAAACAAACAAATGAGCATAATACACAGCCTAATAAGTCAAGCAATCATGTTTCCCTTTGTTCCATCTTTCTCAAAAACTAGTGCGCCATTTCTACAATTACTTTTAGCCATATAAAATCTAATCGATTCGTTGTTTGAATTGTCAGACGTATTTTTTTCATAATGCTTTGTTTGGTGGTTCTCAATTTACTTGATTCACTAGATGAACGAGTACTTTCACGTTCAATTCCACTACACTAGTGTTTTTGGACTTTGAAGATGCATGCACTAGTATTTTGGAACCTCCAACATGTTGTTTGGATTGTGAATGGATATTGTACTTTATACAAATAAACTGACCATCGACTAAGAGTCTGCTTGGCTCGGAAAAGGTTTGTTTGGCATTGGATGTCTTGCACGTGGAATCCTTGCAAATGTCAAGGTAACTATCCTAAATGGGTATTGAGGCTATTGAACCCAACTAGAGTTGTCTTAATCAATACTCCTACTGTTGTTGTTGGAGCAACCACCATTGCTAAGAATTTTGAGAAATCTGTTTTGGATAATACCGCATTAGTTTCACACACGGGTGGACACAAGAGGGGTGCAAAGGGGTGTTTGGTCCCTGCACTTCCCCAAATTTTTTTCATATTTTTAGATTTTTTTTTTGTAGAATTACTGAAGAGTGGTCTCCGCAAATTTGCTTCCGCCACTACAAGAAAAAATGTCTACTGTGAGGATTGAGTTTCCTCGCCAAAGAACCAAATTTCCTCGCTAAAGGAATTGGCTAGGAAAAATTTTATCACCAGGTTTCCTCGCCAAAAGGTCGTCGCAAAAGGTATTCTAGCGTGGAAAAATAAATTTCCTCGCCTAATCTGCCAATTGGCGAGGAAATTTTTTGTCGCATATTCGGAACAATCGGCGATGAAATTTTTCCTCGCCTATTCGGACCAATTGGCGAGGAAATTTTGTTTTCCTCGCCTATTCGAAACAATTGGTGAGGAAATTTTTCCTCGCCTATTCTAACCAATTGGCGAGGAAATATTGTTTTCCTCGCCTATTTAGAACAATTGGCGACGAAATTTTTCCTCGCCTATTCTGACCATTTGGTGAGGAAAAATTTCCTCGCCAAAACTCCTGAAATTAAAAAGAAAAAATCCAATTCTAGCTTCTCCGCCTCCGCTGGGAATCGAACCCGCGATCTCCTCTCAAGCAACGCGCGCCCCATCCACCACACCAACTTCCATTTCAATGCAAAGTTCAACAACTTTTAATATATAACCTTTTGTAGTTCTTTTTACCTCACTATTTTTTTAAAATCTTTTTGTCTAAATTTAGTCTCTTTGTAGTGTTTCTTTAAACTTCTTTCTTAAATCTTTTAATGTTTTTTGTTTTTACTGAAGTTCTTATTTTTTATAATTTGATATTTTCCTATACCCTTTTATAAGTCTTTACTTGTTAGAATTACTTACCTTTGCATTTATATATTTGTTTATTTTTAAATTGGATTTTGTTAATATGTGCCCCCAAGGCACATGATAAGAACACATTAATTGATCCACCTTACTCCACTTCCACAAGGAATTAAAGTAGAGTAATCAATTGTGTTTTGGAAAGATAATTCTTTTTTTGATTAGACGAAAATGCCACCAACTACCCATACCCATGGAACAAAAACCTAAGATGCAATACTTGACCAAATAAAAACGAAAATTATTTGAGAATTAGTTGGCCAGTGTTCTCCCATAAATTTTTGGAACATAATTTTAGAAAATTAATTATCAAACATAAACCCAAAAATGAAGAAATGTTGTTGGGTGAGACCTAACCACCTTCTTCGTTCCAATCGATAACATAAATTCTTCTTAACATCATGTTTTTAAACATTATTATGCTAAAGAGTAATTTGGAATTTATTGACAAATAATTGATCTACTCTTTGGCTTTCTTGAATTTTTTATACTTCTTATCAGGATAATTTACTTCACTAATTTGTTTTGAAGAGAAAATGTAAAAATAAAAGAGGACTAAATATAAAAAGATTAAAAACAAGACAACATTAGCCCAAATAATAAGTCGAAAGTATAAATTTTCTGGCTTGGGGATTTTTTTTTATATATAAATTTTAGTTGAAGGGAAAAATCAATTGCTTTGTGTTTGTAGACCATTTTGGTGAGTGATGCCCGTAGGATTTTTTTCTCTTTAGCGGGTTTAAACCGAGTTGAAACACTTATTAGAAAACTAAAGGGCAGTTGAAAAGATAGCATTGAAAGAGAAGTTAAAGGGTAATTTTTTTTTAATGACCGTTAAAGGGTAATTTAGTCTCATTAGAAACACGTTTTCCTCCTAGACAGTATGATACCCACCTTTGTTTCAAAATGGATGATCGTTTTAGGAGACCAAATCATTTTTCTACTAGAGTAATAATAATAATAGATTTATATGCAAATGACATGATCAATATGATATGAATACATTTAGTCTCACTAATTAGTATGTGCATACGACAAATAAGTTCTTTTATTATAATTTTATGGTATCATAAATAGGATAAATATCTTACCATTGGGATAATACAACACATCTATATCAAAATCTAAATAGTCCTAGAAAAGGTGTGGAAATATTTCGTCACCTAACATTAACATTTGGCGACGAAACAAAATTTTCTCGCCTATTCTGAACAATTGGCGAGGAAACTAGCATTTCCACGCCAAATCTTAGCTTTTTTGCGAGGAAATATAATTTCGTCGCCAAATCTTAGCTTTTTTGCGAGGAAAGATAATTTCGTCGCCAAATGGGTACCCTTTAGCGAGGAAATATGCATTTCCTCGCCAAATCTTAGCTTTTTGACGAGGAAATATAATTTTGTCGCCAATGTTAGCTTTTTTGGCGAGGAAAGATAATTTCGTCGCCAATCTTTGATGTTTAGCGAGGAAATTCAAATTTCGTCGCCAAATGGTAGCCTTTTAGTGAGGAAATGTTCATTTCCTCGCCAAATCTTAGTCTTTGGGCGAGGAAAGATAATTTCGTCGACATAATGTACTCTTTGCCGACGAAATCGATTTCCTCGCCATAAAGACCCATTTGGCGAGGAAATTTGAATTTCCTCGCCAGCTTTCGTCGCCATAGTTACTTTTTGTTGTAGTGCGCCACTGGTTTCACAGATGCATTGATGATGCAAGGAAGCAAATAGGGTTTGATTCTCGCGAGCATTGTGTCTTGGGGAAGCAAATTGGAGTCAAGTTTGGAATTGGAGCCGATCAACTCGTTGGTACATTAGAATTTATCAGGGTGTTTGCTGATGTTGGTTCTCTGAAAAAAACAAATCAATTTTATTTGTTAGTTAATTGGTACTCCCTCCATCCCTTTTTAACTGTGGTGCTTCGTAAATCAAATTTATTAAAGAAACATCATCGTTACTCCTTTCACAACTTTTACCTCCATTTTACACTTTTCACATCAACTTTTACCTTCATTTTACACTTTTTACATACACTTTCCCAAATTATTCTCCACTCTTAACCATTAACTCTTCAAAAGGACAAAACAATAATTGTACAAACTTTTATCCATCAACTTTTCAAAATACACACTTTATTAAGAGACAGTCCAAAATGGACTCAACAATTAAAAAGGGTAGGAGGGAGTATCTCCTTTGGTATTAGTTTTTGAAATTCACGTGGTTATTTGTGGTTGGTGGCTGTTTGAGCATCCTCTTGGCCCTTGGGTGCATGCACATTATTGGCTGTCCGGACGTGAAATTTGGACTTGTCGCGACTTTGTTTCGTTCTGAAGTTCTCTTGATGCGTCAGAAATTTGGTTCTTTGATTTGCGTTTGTTCCTGCTTGGAAATTTGATTTCTGTTTAGGCTGATCTGTAGTTGTTTGTTTGTTTGCGTTCATTTGTTGTTTGAGAAATCACCACACGCACAATAATGGAATTCGAAAACAGTAACGGAATCAACACAGGAATTTACGTGGTTCCCCAAAACCGGGTACCTCCACGGAAGCAAGAGCGATTCTGTTTATTATGATCAAAATCGGCTAGGGTTTTTACAATAGAGAGTATATATAGCCCTACTCCACTCCGCTCCGCTCGGCATCTGGCCTTTCATCAGAATTTATCGGTACCTCTACATATGAGCCTCAAGTTCTAACATTTTTTTTTTGGTACATAGGAAATAGAGTTCTAACATTTGTCGATTAGCTTTAGTCGCTCTCTTGAAATTTTGTTTTTTTTTTTTTTATAACCAAGAGCGGACTAACTTTCGCAAACCTCGACTAATTCTGAGAGACTAATCCCACCATCCACAAGCGGGAGTCTCACTCTCTTGAAATTTTGTTCGTTGTGTGTTTTATCTTTGGTGACACTCTGCGCAACATTTTTCAACAAGTGACACGATATTTCGAACAATGCCGGCTCATTAGTTTTAGAGGTCTGAAACGGATTTATTAGATGAGGCCCTCGATGTATTATGCATAATAATTTTTTTTCAACACATATCTTCATAAAAACCATTACAAAATATTTATTATTGTACAAATTTAAATATAAAGTCATGCATAATAAACAATCATTACAATATATAGGAGGTATACATATTTGGGGCCCATATTTTTACATTTTGGAGGGGTTTGAAGCGGTGACTTCATTGACTTATGTCATGAGCGCAGACCTAGAGACCAAAATCAATTTATGTGCTCATTACCATGCTTCCTTCATTCATAATTCAAAGCATCGGTATTGCACAACAAAATTAAAACTTGAATGGTTAAATTTAATTAAAAAGAATCATCGTAAAAAAATTTACACCCATTGTTTGGCGATCCTCGAATTCAATTCTTAGCTCTGACCTTGACGGCTTGACCACATATGATGGAGAATAGCTTAGAACAATGATACATACACTCCCTCCCAACCACTCCCTACCACTCCCCCTCTCACATGTGATGGGACCCATCACATGTGGGATCCATGGTGGGACCTACCACATGTGAGAGGGGGAGTGGTAGGGAGTGGTTGGGAAGGGAGTGTATCTATCATTTTTGAATAGGTTATGCCTTCAAGCTGGTCCGATTTCTCTAAAACCATTAAAAATCATTATTTTCCTCAAATAACTTAAATTTTGTAAAGAGTATGCTCTCATGGTTTCCACCTGCGACTAACGAATATTACGCAACAAACAAAGGGAAAATTTAAATTTGCCTCCCCCCTTACTTTGCCTTTTAATTCTTTTACATCACTGAAATTGCAGCTACACCTAACAAAGCAGCTAAAAAATGAGCCGAACTGAGCTTTAAAATAGAGATTTGCTTGTTATGTTTTTAATGAGCTCGAGCCCACTAAAAATGTATGGAGCTAAACTGGCCAAGGCTTGGGTCGAACTGGCTTAGCGTACAAGTCAAAGAAATCATATATTTATACACACATGTAAGTCTAGAGTTACGAATTAAATTTTGATTATCTACATAAATAAGTTTGTAAACATAAAATTAGAAAAATATACATATATAAGTTTATAATACATGTCAATGTTTATACATATGCAAGTTATAATATTTTATTATGCGAATGTATCAGTTATGGAATTTTCATCATACACACACTTAGGGTTTGGGTGCCTAATCTAGGAGAATACTGTCAGGTTTTAAACTCAGTTCATCAATTAGACGAGCCTGAAATTGAAGCTTAGGTTGGTTCATTTAGAATAACCAAACTCAAACGAGTTTTTACATAATTGAACCTTGAACAATTCATAAACAGCTAGCTCCATCTATTTGCAACCCTAAGCGCAACTATTGGGATGACAAAGGAATGGTTCCATTTGGTTATTGATAAAAGTAAAATCGAAAACGAAACATATGCGTAAAACTGAAATAGTAATTGAAACCAGGGGTTTTCATTTTTCTAAACCATAACCAAAACTCTCGGTGATCGGTTCGTTTGATTTTTCACCGAAAATGGTGGTCAACAATTTTAATAGAGTTAAAACACTACTTATCCAACAACAATTTATCCAATATTCAACAAACTAATACACCATGAGTTCAAAGTCACTAATTCTATTATCCATTATCAAATTAAATATCAGAAAATAGCAATAAACTAATACATCATATCTTTCCAATTCCAACTTTCAATTGTTAGTGAGAGTGGAAGAGGCACAAATAGTTGAGAAACCCTAAATGAGGACTTATGTCGTTATAGGTGCATACATAAGGGTATTTATATAATTATCTTGCAATTCGGTTATGTTTCGGTTTTCTGTGCGGTTACTATATTGAACAGGAACTCGAGCCAAACCGTACTATATTTTTTAAATAAGAAACTAAAACCAAAACCATGATTAAAAATTGCACCAATCGAGTCGGTACGATTTGGTCTAGGTTGTCAACCCTAAGCACTAAGTAGGAGTAAAAAGGAAGAACAAAAACGTGCACATAATCGCTTTTTATAGGCCAAATAAGACAATTATTATGAAACACATCCATCATGAATGACTTGTAGTAGGTTACAACAAAGATTACATACCTAGAATCATTGGATGCAAACAAATGGAGTACCAAAAAATGGCATTATGTGTGGTGGGTTGTCATGTCAAACAGCTAGCAAATTGTACCTACTTGCGTTCATCATGTGGGTGGGGGGAAGAGAGCAGGAAAGAAGAAAAAAGAATGACATACATGTTGCGTTACATGACAAGGGGTAGTCCACTAACTTAGTTTTATTTAAAATTAATTTTTTTCAAAAATTGAGATAGGTCATCTTCTCATAATACATCACATAAAAAGGTGTAAACACAAAAATCAAGGCAGTTTTAAAACAAAACTCCCTTAGTGGAACACCCCCTAAGTAAGTTCCAATATTGGGATTTTGAACAACCCTTCAATCCCACAACACCCTTACGGATCTTAGGAATAATAAATCATAGAATGAAACAAGCAAACAGTCGTGCGTAATGAAAAACGGAAAGAAAAAAAAATACGAGACGTGGAAAACCTCAACGCGAGGGAAAAACCACGGGAGTCACACCAGTCCACTATGAAATCGAATCAAGAGTACATGACTTCTCGCAATCTCTCTTAGATCTGCGTTTTCTCTCGCCTCTCTCAGTTTTTCTCTAAAAAACTCGTAACCCTAATCACATGCTAACTGCAATATAAATAGGTCGGGTCCTATTGCTGAAATTACACCTTGGGAGCTCCGCTCCTCACACCGGACTAAACCACTACTGAAGGTTGTCTGCAGTCTGCATCCTAACACATCTAAGCAAACGACATGTCATATGGGTACTAAGGGAGAACGACAAAACAAACCCTATGATTAGTTTGGGGCACGAAGGGGGTTTATGTGGGTGGGTCTTCTGTGTTGGGTTGGGCGTGCAGGCTTGAGGTTGTGGAGGGCCAGGGGAAAGAATGTTTGTGAGGTTTTCTGATGTTAATTGGGTACGTTTTGTTATTTGGGAGGTGGGGTGAGTGTCTGTAAGTTTCTGTTGGGAGGTATGCTGGACAGCAGGTCTCTTGGCACTATAGTTTGCCAAAAATGATTTTGGGGGGTCAAAATGCTATGCCACTGTTAGGCCTCACTAATTTTATTTTTTTTTCGGTGGTCAAGGGTGTCCAGACTAGTTTACACACATTTTGATTAATTTCCTTCTCAATCCGGTTAAAGACATGCCTTTCACACCGGACTTGAAGGATTCACAAGAAATTACTGTTTGTAGCATAACCCCAATAATCGAATCCTGATCAATTATATATTTGAGGAGCAAACTCAACTTCTAACCAAAGGGGCTTGAGGCCTTGCTAATTCTGCTGGTATATGTCATGTGCCGCTTCTCTCACGTGGAATCCATCATTAATGCTGCTACCAATTGGGCTAATGGACCTGGGATATGCTCACAAGGAAGGGCTAAAAGGGAATGCAGTAGTTACGAGGGCATTAGTTATGAGGGTTGCTCGTGGTCCGGATCAGATCGGATTCATAGGAATCCAATTTTAAATCGCGAGTCACGGATTTTAAAAAATGCTATCTGTGTCAGGACCAAAAGTTCTACCGTCTGGTTTCAGTCTTATCCGTGAGTCACGGATCGGTTCCGATTTTATTCTACAGATTACATTTCATAACAAAAAAAGAAACTAGCAAGCCAAAACAAAAATACAAGAAACAGCAAGTAATATAAAGCATTAGGTATTGCAATACTTTAAAATTGGATTAAGCATTATGTTAAACCATATTACTTCGATCAAGGTTTAATGTGGAAGGAGGAAAATAAAAAAACTGAACTTCCCAACTAAATTAAGGAAGAAACTGGCTAATTAATAAAATCTGGAAGCACCAGATACATATTCAGAAACAACAAAAACAATAGACAAACCATGACAACATATATCCTTCGGTGTTTTAGGATTTACATTAGACAGTCCCTGATTCTCCAAAGAGTCAGGGAAGTTCCTCCATGAAACCAATGGTGGACGCAAGATTGGAGTCAAGCAGGGGCCGAGTCACGGGTATTTTAATAATATTCATAAAAAATATATATTTTGTAAGCATTTATCGCTACATGCGAGGTCTGATTAGAAACGATATTGTGTGCACGTGCGTAGCCACCGTTAAATTTTATAAAGTAACCTAAAAATGTTGATAACTTAAAATTTTAGGAGTTTTTACCCCACACAAATAGAAATTTTACGAATTTTTTTCACTTAATGAACTTGCAGGGGCACATCCCATATAATTTTTCTTAATTAGCCTGAAAAACTAGTATTATACGTGAGGATACTTGGAGTTGTGATTGCTCGTTCCCAAGCACCCGTCGGGTGATTTTTCGAGTGATTACCTTGTGCCCAAAAATAATATATTGCAGCTGCAAACATTACTCCGATCGAGCACCTGCGATTTAAGAGACTTGCCCTTTCCATTTGAACTACGGTCCCTATCCAAAATGAACGGATTGGATTGGTTCGGTTCGGGCTGGTTTCTCGGGATTTTCTGAGCAGCCCTGTTAGTTATCCACGGTTGGCTTCTTGCAAACTCTCTTTCTGTTTGTTTTTGGGTTTTGGATGGGGGTGATTGACTGAGGCTAAAGTGCCAACCTCGTTGGTATGTTTTTTCTCGGTAGTGATGCCGTTAAAAGGAAAGGGGGTTTGTTTCGTTCAAAGTTTCGAATTCGAAGCTTCCTGAGTGATATTTACACTTGTGTAAACATAAGAGACTTTGCTCTGACTTTAACTTGATTCGTCGCTAAGACATAAGATGTTTTGTCCCAACTTTAATTTCATCGTTTGTTGGTTGATGATTGAAATAGTCTGTGAGCAGTTGAGGTGTGTTTAAGTTAGCCGAACATGCCAACTTGAAAAAAAAGAGAAAGAGAGAGAGATTGACAACATATCTCAAAGTTTTCAACTTTTTAACACCTAATTTACATTGTCCTTTGGGGAAGAGAGGCAAATTTTATCAAGTTAAGAACCCAAAAGGTTGACAAAGTAGGCATGATAAAGCAATAAGTGTTTGACCACGAGGTTCGTGTTCGAAACCAATGGAGGCCAACCATCCCAAATCTAGGGCCCACTACAGGTTATGTCTGGTCGTTACCATCAGGGTTTGGACATCCGATTATTAAAAAAAATTATATTAAGGGTGACTTTGGATTCACGTGTTGTCTCCAACTTGTTTTTAGTCACTGTTTTCATAATTAAATCGAATCTTTGAATCGATTTCCAGTCCTAGGAAACAAAAAATCTAGTTTCACGTGAACCTGCACAAACCTTGACTTCATTACATGTAATAATTGCAGAATAAGAAAAAAGGATAAATTTCAAGGGCATCCTTATCAGCCTTGCTACTTTGGCTATGGAGCTAAACTACCGAGTAGAAGTGCAAGAAATGCAAGAAAATCAGCCTTGCCACTTCCTTGGGTCAAAATATAATTGCTACAGTGCCTTTACTTCCCCAGCGAGTCACTATTCATGGGTTAAGCCTTATATTGTTGCTTTTTTTACTATTCATGGGTTAGCCTTATATTGTTGCTTCTACCTTCATGGGTTAGAATAGAAAGCCTGATTCTGTGAGTTTTTTAAAAAGTGACTTGCTAAAGTATAAAATGTGTTTTTGAGGTTAAATTTGGTCCAAAATTTGCTGAGGCTGATGAGGATACTCTAACTATACCCGTCCTACTTCATGTTTAAACAAACACCCCCGAACTTTGGACTACATTGAGATTGTCAACGATTCCGTCAAAAATAAACGGAAAAGTAAGAAAAATGGGAGGTCGAATAGGAAATTTCCCATATAAAACAAATTAAATAAGACAATTTTCAAACTATTAAACCCAAATAACTTTTAAAAAATTGGTACACATATGACTTGAAACACAGGACGAAAACTATTAAACCCATTTTTCTTCAAGTTATTTGTGTTCCAATAACGCACTTAATGATATCTGATCGAGTTGATTTTTGATACACTTGTAGCCCTCGACGAGCTCTATGCGATGTACGTCTCCGATCATCTGACCGACACTGACGATGACGAATGATCTCGTAAGCTGTGGTTTGAGGTTTTGAATCTCATGAACTAATTGAACCTTTTGAACATCAGCCCGTACTCACCCCAACCAAACCTTTAGTCTTTACCACGTGTCCGAATTCATCATCAACGCTAGGCCACCACAAACATCTGATGCATGACAGATCCATCTACATACCGACAGATCCAATCTCTCAGTAAGATCGATAACTCGGCCAGCGCATCTTCACTGTGATCATAGATGGGAGTTGGTCTCTCTCTCTCTCTCTAAAAAAAAACCCACCTCCTTCTCTCTAAAAAAAACCCCAGTGTTTTAGGGTTGGCTTGGGGGGGAGGCGTCGCCTCTCTCCCTCCTCCCCCCAGGTGTTTTTTTCCTCTTTCCCCTCTCTCTTTCTCTATTCCCCGTCTCCTCTCTTCTCCTTCTCCTTTCTTCTTTCTTTTCTCTCATTTTTCGGTTGCCAGTATCGGCGGGCTGGGCGGGTGTTGACAGTGGCTGGTGGTGTTGTGCTTTGGTTTGAGTGTGGTTGCAGGATCTCTTCCTGTGTCTTCATTCTCGGCGGACCTGCGCTACGGCATCCAGCCGCTTAGCAGCGGTGCGGGTCATCTTCCTCACCTCGCTTATGGGCTTGTCGATGGTTTTCGTTCGTTTCAGGGCAGCAGCTACGTCTTGTTATGACGGTGATCTTGCAGTTCGGGCCTCGGGGTCAGCGGCTATGGCGGCAACAGTTGGGTCTTTTTGTTTTCCGGGGTTCATTTTGGGGTTCCTGATTTGGGTTTCGACGGCAAATCTTCAGGGAGATGACGAGGATTGAGGGGGTTTAGCAACAGGTGGTTTTTGGTGGTCCGGTTGTGGTGCAGTAGTCGGTTGGCGTTGCAGTGTGAGGACTACTCGTTGCCGTGGTACAGGTCGGTTGCTTGCTGGCCTTGGCTGATGGCGTACAATGCTTGGGAGGGTTCTCTGGGTTGGTCTTGGAAGCTGTGTTTTCCTTTTTTCTGGAGCCTTAGTCCACCACGCGTGGGAGATGTTTTGGGATTTGTTTACAGACTACTACTGGGGTTTTTAATGGGTGCTGTTTTTTAGGGCTGTCTTGGGAGCTGTGGTTGCGACCTTTGGGTGTCGGTTTCGGCTTTTTAGGTGGGTTTTGTCCGAGTTATGTGTTGTTTGTGCCTATTGTAATATCTGGGTTTTAGACCACTTGGGTGTGGGGCTTCTGCCTTTTAGGTGTTGTGTTGGCTTCTTGTCAACTAGTTTCCTTGGGGTTTGAGGGTGCCAACATGGAGTATCTCTTGTGGGTGTTTTGGCTCCTCTTTCCCCTTTAATCTTTGTATCTTTCAGAGATTAATAAAGTTTTTATCTTTCAAAAAAGATAACTCAACCAGCACAAGCAAAAACTTGTCGGCATATCAATCTATCGAACATTCTGGAACATTCCATGAGCAGTTCAATCAAACATGAACTCTTCAATCCGGTCAGCCTAGCTTGGTGTACACGACGAGGACTCTCGAAGATCATAAAAAAGATGATTATCTTGGGATTTTTATTGGAATTAATTAATTCTATATTGATTATCCCTTGAGCCCTATAAATATAACCCTTTGGTTAAAGGGTTTAGGCACCACAAAATTACAAATTCCACATATACAATCATCACCCTGAAGCAATTACCCTCACATATAGACTCTTCATAGTTATCTCTGCAAAACCCCTCTAACCCCGCAACTTGAAATCAACTAATCTTCAAAACCCATAAAAATCCCTTAGTTCTAGGCTTTCAACCACAAATCACACCAATCTTCGAGATCCGAGCCTTGATAATCAAATCAAGCAACTGAGGGTTCAAGATGGGATGCCAACTAGGCCTCCGGGCAAGTCAATTTCAATCGCAGTTCCCGTTTTTGCATCATAGCATGTTTTCTGTAGTTTCTAGTGTTAGGAGGAACGACGGCTGACACATGAAACCCCGTGCGGTATGTCGGCCTTGGCTGGCATATCAATTTACCTGGGAAACTGTGTTGTATATATGTTTAGCATGCTCCTGCATCCTTACCCCATCAAACTTTCCTGTAGGGCGAATTAGCGCATTAGAGGCGCGATTTATTCCAAGATATAAGCGCCTAAGTAGGGCGAATTAGCGCATTAGAGGCACGATTTATTCCATTTTCCACTTGATGCGGTGTTGTCTTGTGTTTTTGGTATTTTTGGTTGTTTTGTAGGAAACAGGTCGGAGGAGCACGTAAAGTGGACACAAGGCGGTCGGGCATGCGGGGAACCGGTGGGACCCAAGCAAGGACGACCAAAAGGCTGAAGAGTCAACTTAGAGGCACCGGTATCGATACATGGTTTCCCCTGTATCGATACCGAAGCACCATTTAGCGAACAGAATGTCTGGGTATCGATACAGGTCTTTCCCTGTATCGATACCGAGGGCCCTAAAAGCAGCGGTTGACCTTGCCACGTGTGTTGACTTCGGGGGAGGATAAATACTCCGACTTTAGGTCAAATTAGGGTTCGAAACTTTGTTTAATTTTTGCTTTCAACTAGTAGCCGATTTTGCTCTGGAGATTCCACTTTCCGGAGGCTTTTCCATTGAAGTTCTTGGAGTTTTGTTCGCTGTTTCAAGTATTTGCTTCGGTAACTTCTGTTTTATTTTCATTAGAATCTTCGTTCGCGGGAGTTTGTCCGCGCTTTGTTTTCGGATCTCGGTTTTAATCCATATTTAGTTATTCAAGCATGCTTTATTTCAGAATTTTGTTATTTGTTCAGTTAAATATGAGTGAGTAGTTCATTAGGTATGGTCGCGGGGTGATTAACACGCCGTGGCCAGGGCTGGTTATGTTCTCGCTCCTATTTCCAGAATTAATAAAGGTAAAAGCAATTTTAGGTTATTAAAGAGCTTCCGTTAGACGTATCCAGGCATTGTCGGAGCCCATGTAACGCGAGGAACGGGGGACCAAAACTCGTTCTTCGCTGTACATGGGTAAACGGCGACTGTAGACACCCCAATTTTGAACCCGAGATACGCTCGTGCATCTCCGATGATGAAACGGATCAATCACGATTACCTGGAACTGGTGAAAATGATTTGAATTTGATCAAAACCAACCAAACACTACCCAAGCAATCAAAATGTGCCAAACCAACCCAAGCATTGTTGAACCAAGCCAAACCATCAATCTGCCATCCATAGCCTTGAGCGCTCAAGCCCATGACTTTGAGCGCTCAAACCCCTGAGGAGCACCTTGAGCGCTCAAGTCCACAGCTTTGAGCGCTCAACCCCCGTCCAGTCAGCAACTTGCAGAGTATCTCATCATGAGATTTTCTGCATGGGAGCGTCTGTGGGTGATCTTATACGATCCCTATACGTATAATACACCCCACTAAGTCCTAAAATACGCCTGAAATGCTCCCAAATACATAAACCCACTTCTCTCTCTCTCCTTTCTTCCCTCCCACTCACTCTATAAAACCACCCATTGCCCCCTGGTTTTAAGGACGAATTCTACTACTCCTTACCTTCAGTTTCTACCAGAAAACCACTGCTCTCTCTCTCTCTCTACAAAACCATTCATCTATCATCAAAACTACCTACAATATCATTGATCAAACCCAGAAATTGGACCTTTGATCATCGATCAACCACCCACATTGTTCAATTCGTCCAGAATACAAGCCAAAAACATCCACAATCAACCTCTCAAAACCCAGAATCAAGCTCAAATCACAAACCTCTTCCAAAAGGTAGTAAAAATGTGATAAACTCACTGTTTTGATCTTTCTGAGGAAGGTTAGTGAGTTTAAGCAAGTTCTCTATACTTGCATTGAACTCACAAAGGCCTGAAAGTTGCTTAAAAACCTTTTTCAAATTTGCAGTTACAGCAGGTTTGAGCGCTCAAGCCTCTGGCCTTGAGCGCTCAAGCCCAGTTTTGAACAGAACACTGTTTTGTTAACTTCTGAGCTTTCTTTTGGTTTTGATCATTGTCTAAAGGTTAAGTGTGTTCATGTAGCTTCCAAAACAGTTTATTTCCACACCAAAGTTACATGCATGAATGTAAGTTAACCATTTCATAGTGATTAAACATCGAAAACTTCAAATTTCTCATGTTTGATTGCAAAACAGTGGCTGTCTGTCATTTTGAAACTTTATTTTATGCCTTTGGTGGTCCTGAGGAAGTAGTAAAATCATTTTAAAGGTTAAACAGTGAAAAGCCATGTAATGGCTTGAGCGCTCAAGGTCAGATCTTTGAGCGCTCAAGCTGTTCTTGGCCTATTTGCAGTTTTCCAGCAATTCTGATGATGGCTTATGGTTTAATTCTTTGTTAGTGCATATAAGTTGTCAGTATAGTGTTTGTGATCTGGATCCCTCTCTCTTGCAGAATTGGTTTGAGCGCTCAACCCATGAGCCTTGAGCGCTCAAACTGGTTCTAGAGCAAGTTTGTTTTAAGCATTTTTTGATGATCTCTAAAGGGAGGTGATGCTTGTGTGATGTTTCTGTGGTGTATATAAGTCTTACAGCTGCATCAAATATTGAAAACCAACAAGAAAAATGTTCGGGTAGAATGAGGGTTGAGCGCTCAAGTCACCACCCTTGAGCGCTCAATCCCCATTCTGGAATCCAGATTGCAAACAGTTTAACAAGTCTCATGTTCATGATTTCTTGGGTTATTGTACGATTTCTGTTGTAATTTATTTCTGTGAACATTTGTAGTATCATGCTCATCATCCATGTAGATCGCGCGCACAAGCATCCACAGTAAAAATCGCATCTCTTGCATGTTTTGTTACTATGTGATTCCCGTCCCCGATTCCCATTTATGTGAATAAATCAAATTTTAAACATTTCCAAAATCCCACAAAATGTTGAGTAGAGACCGGTCCACGGACCGGGCGAGAGGGGTGCCGTAAAACCCTTCCCCTCTCGTAACCAAACCCCCGAATCTGAGAAATCTTTGGTTCCGTCAGGACTAGTGAAATCTTTTTCAGTGGGCAACGAGTCATATTTTTATCGGTTTCTCGGGTTCGGACCTCAAATCCGGGTGGCGACTCTAACAAATCACAATCCTTTTTGAGCAATCGCGGTGGGCCGTCCACAAGCTGGCGACTCCGCTGGGGACATTGGTTAATATATATTTTATTTAATTACACTTGTGCAATTTTTGTTGCACTTGTGTAATTTTATTGAAATATGTGTTAATCAAAGTGGGTTTAATTCGAAAAATATTTTGTGGGATTTTTCAAATGTTTGAAATTTAATTTTTGCATTGCACTTGCATGGTTCTTAACCCCGCTGGCGTGTTTTGGCAATCCTGCCCGGCTTGCCGGTGACAGGGAATCCCGAAATGCCCAGCAGCCCTCGACCGTGATAAATCACATTGTCACTATCGTTTTTAACGGTGGGAGACAGTTTTGATTTTGAGTCCGGGGTACCCTCAGTGACCAAAACCGGCCTTTGCATATAATTAACCATAGAACCCCACGTTTAGTAATCCGCCTGTGTGTTAGGTTTACGTGCTCCATTTTGCTACATGCTATGTGTTACCGCTTTTTCTCGCCATGCCATGTTGCATTCATACATTCACATTGTATATAGTCACTGCGAGCGTCGTTGGTATAGGTTTTCTGTGTACATATCCTATTTGGTTTTAATGTCTTTACAGTTAGTAGAAGGTTGCCTTGGCCCAATGATGAGTCGCGCATCCCATATGCGTGTTGTTCTTACGAGTAAGCCTTTAGGACGACCGGACATGGGAAAATTTGGATCATCAAATTCCTAACACTGATCTAAACGGGTTTAAGGGACATTGGCCCGAGGAGGGTCAATCGCCCTTAGGCATCTGATCTTAGATCATTGTCGGGACTTGTGTGGATCAGAATTTCCCAAATCCGACCATCCGATATCAAGGAGTTATCACTTAAAAGAAAACTTGAGGATTGGGGCAATCTTTCAAAGCTGTCAAATTTAGTCTAGGAGACTTAAAATCCACGGAGTTTGAGATACCTCCGGTGTTGGTCGTGCCCGAACGGCCACCGTGATTTGGACTAGCCTTAAGATCATTGATATCTGGATTACAACATCCAAATTGCTTTGTCTCGGATGATCAAGAAAAGTGATTGGCTCTGATTCCAACAAAGTTTGGAGTTTAACCTGCCGAGTAATGGTCTACCCGGGGTGTTGGAAAATCTTCTGTGCAATGATCTTAAGTGAGATTCGGATCCGGTAGACTAACCCTAAGATTGTACCTGTAGTCTAGGAGACTTAAAATCCACGGAGTTTGAGATACCTCCGGTGTTGGTCGTGCCCGAACGGCCACCCGTGTTTCGGACTAGCCTTAGAATCGATTGTAACTGGATGGCAACATCTCATTGCTTTGTCTCGGATGGTTAAGAAAAGTGCTACGGCGTCAACATTTAGGCTTAGGTTGAAACGCCGTACTCACCGAGTAATGACTTACCCGTGGTGTTGATATAATCTGCTGTGCAAACGATTCTAAGTGAGTTCCGAAACCGGTAGACTAATTCCTAAGTCTAGAAATAAGACTAACTCCGTGAGTTAAGTTGTGGCGAGACGATAGTGAGCATTCATGATTCATTCATTTTGTGCATAGTAGACACATCGAGTACACATCTGAGTCCGGTTTTTGCTTTATAATCAGTTCTTGAATCATTGGGCCTGCAAAGAAGAAGAAGACCTTACCTGTTTGGACTCGACCTCCTGGACAAAGATTGTCTAGATCTTTATCACCAAAGGCCGAGACAAGTATGGCAGAAGAACAGGGACAAAACCCCCCAAATGAGTTTGAACGACTAAGGAAGGAAATGCATGATGAGAGGGTCCGAAATGATACCCGAATCGCTCAATTGATGGCGATTATGGTAAACATCCAGGGTCGACTCCCCCCACCGCAGCAACGAGTACATGATGATGAAGCTCGGGATCAGGAGATTCTCAATGATGAACATCCGGAACAGCCTCCTCCCCCTGAAAATCCTCAGCTGGCTGAAATGCTAGCTAAAATACTTAAGCTGGAAGAATCTGTGGCTAAAAGTGAAAAGCGAGCCATTACCGGCTTTGACATGAACAAACTCTGCATCTTCCCAGGCGCAAAGCTTCCCAAGAGGTTCAAGCATGTAGACTTCGAGAAGTTTGACGGGACTGGGGACCCGAGAGGACACATTCAGGCATATGTAAGCTCCCTCTCGTTACAAGAAGTTGATGAGCCTGCCATGGCACAGATGTTTCACGAAACCCTCACAGGGCCTGCACTTCAGTGGCTCTTATCCCTTGACATTTCAAAGAGACAAACTTGGGAAGAAATGGTGGCTGCTTTCATTAAGCAGTATGAGTATAATGTTCAACTCAAAGTCACCACTCGAGAGCTTGAAAGCATCAAGATGAAGGAAAGGGAATCTTTCGCAGATTTTGTGAAAAGATGGAGAGCGAAGGCTGCGCAGATGACCGATCGTCCTAGTGATAAAGACCAAATGCGCATCATAACCAAGAACCTTCAACCTGATTTGGCTCAGTACATGGTCATGGCCCAAGCACATAACTTTGAAACCTACTTTGAGATGGGTCTGTCGATTGAAGAAGCTCTACAAAGCGGGATGCTAAAGAAAGGAGACTCATTCCCCAAACCAAAGCGAAACTACATTGGGAACACATCTTCCCTGTATGCAAACCCCAGTTACACAGCCGGTACCTCATCCAACACCATGAATCACCAATCCCATAAAGCCGAACCCATAAACGCCATCTTATCTCAACCAATCCAATCAATTCAACCGCCGCAAAATCAAAGAGGACGGTGTATCTTCACCCCACTTCCCTTACCTTTACCTGTTGTTTTCGAACGACTCGTACAACAGGGAAAAATCAAACCTCTTCAGCCAACTCCACCTCCACAAAATCCCCCGCCAACATATAACCCTAACACCTTCTGTATATTTCACCAGACACCCGGTCATCCCACTGAAAGATGCCAGCGCCTGCGTCATGAGATTCAAGATCTCATTGACAACAAACAAATCCGAGATCCCACTGAAAAGCCCAATATCCTCACAAACCCTCTGCCAACCCACAAAAGGAGTGCTGATATAGGCCAAATCACCTTTAGCTCCACTCAAAAAGACCTAAAATCCACTCCGTTTGACCCAAGTCAGTTCATCCTACCCGAAACAGACCCCAAGCCCATTGTGCCAATACCTGTTGAGCACGAGGTATGCTTTCTAGACATCCACTTGGATCCCACTGTGTGGCAAGAATGGGGTGATTTGATAATGGCAATGGAAGCTCGGGAGTATGAGCAGATGGTGGCCAACAATGTGGCAAATGAAGAAGTTTGGCCGCATAATGAACAGCTTAATGAAGGACTTCCATTTGGTGCAATGATTAACCTACTTTGGGATCCGATGTTTGAGGATCCACTGGATGGATTTGCGCTTCCCAATCTATTTGAACCATTGCCTATGCTACAAGATCAACAACCTGTGGAAGAAGGACAAGGACAAAATTGGCAAGAAGAGAATGGGGCACCCGATGATGCACAAGAAGATGAATGGGACCCCACACCTAATGAATGGCAGCTCATGGACCCTAACGACCCTCTGGATGGATCCACACTTCCCATGTTCTTCGAAGAAGCATATTTTCCAATGCAACCATTATGGGAAGGTCGCCCTGATTTTTCCATGATGAGTGAGTACGCGATAAATCGAATGACGGAAGGGATAGAGTTCACACCTTATGACTACATAGTTGATGAAAACCTTCCGGTACCCCGAGTGCAAGTCCCGGAGGACTGCAACATCATGGTTTTAAATGGAGGCCTACCCGATGTTTGGGGACAGCAAATGGAAGAAAACGTTGTAGCAAATATGTGGGCCAATCAGAATGAGGGCATAGCACCGTTGTGGGTCGGAAATAATGAGGTTTGGGCTGTCAACGAGGCTGCCATGGAAAATGGAGATGTTTGGAGTGAAGCGACTGTGGAAGGAATTTCCAAAGGTTTGGAAGGAGCCAGTATTGCAAAGGGAAAGAGAAAGGCGGAAGGGGATCTTGTCGATTTCTACACGGACTACACTGATTTATGGGGAGATGACATCGACTCGGTTCTTCATCTTCTTCGGAGTGGTCGGTTTTATCAACCACCTCAGAGGTTCACCGGAAACACTTCCAACCCACCACCAAATACTACAAACCAGCTACCATTCAACCTAGCTCCACAAAACAACCCAGCTCCACAAAATAACCCAACTCCACAAAATAACCTAGCCACACCAAACAACCTTAGTGACCCAATCGCTAACCCAGCTGATTTCCAAAATCTCTTTAACCCAACAACCAACCAATCCCAAGCTACCTCTACTGCCAACAGTCGTGTTCCCCGTCCGAAGCCTCTGCCAACCAATGAAGAAAACCCCATCCAGAAACAACTTGAGAAAACCCCAGCCGCTCTTACCATTTGGGGATTGCTTATGAGCTCCAGTGAACATCGTCAAAAACTCGCTCAAACATTATCCTGCATGGAAATTGCGCCTGATATCACCCCTGAGGCCATGATGGCCGCCATTGTCACCAAGCCTACCATTGCCACTAAACCAACTAAACATGTTGTAACCTTTACCGAAGCTGACCTGCCACTTGAAGGAACTGACCACAATAAGCCTTTACATGTCACCATGAAGTGCATGGGGAAATGGATCCCGGTGGTGTTGATAGACAATGGGTCAGCACTCAATGTATGCCCTCTTCGAACAGCTTTATGTTTGGGATTCAAACCAAAGGATTTCACACCATCTAGTCTCACTGTTCGGGCTTATGATAACACCCGTCGCAATGTGCTTGGGACTGTTGAAATGGAAATTGCTGCAGAGGGGTTTAAGTCAACAGTTGAGTTTCATGTGCTTGAGATCCCAGCTTCGTTCAATTTGTTGTTGGGACGTCCCTGGATGCATCGATCTGATATCATGGCAGTTCCATCCACCTTGCATCAAAAGGTTTTGCTCGGTTTGGAAAGTGGGACAGTTGCCCTCTACGGAGATACAGGCATCCGCCCTCATGCTGAAGACAATGCTCCTTTGATAGAAATTATGCATGATGAGAATGATGTTCAGCTTGGGGGCTTTGCTTTCGATACGTCCGGTGGTGTGTTTACGCTTCGTATTGATGACGATTTTTCAATTAGCACCACAGCCCTCGAGATGATGAGAAGAATGTCTTATCTGCCAGGCACGGGCTTAGGACGAACTCACCAGGGGGTGGCTCAGTTTCCAGAATTCCCTTCTCAGCGAGGCCGTTTCGGGTTGGGGTACGAACCTACACTAAAAGAGATGCAAAGGGGGAAGACCAATGGAGCAAGTAGCAGTGCAAACCGTCGGATTCGCTTTGTTGGGGAAGGGTCGAATGCACCTTATCGCGGCCAGCCTGAGCCGTTTGTAAATGAAATAAGTGGAAAGGTACACCCTGGGTTCGAAATCTTTGCTAACGATGCTTGGGACAGCGAAGATGAACATGAAAAGGTCGAGAAATTGGTGAAAGACCTTAAAGCGGATTGGATGAAGGCTTTGGATGGTGGGGTCTTGATGTCAATGTTCGATGAGGTCAGTCTGACAGGTAAGGATGAAAAAGAGCCAGTTGTGATGATGCTCGGGCAGGAGGCCCTCGATGATCCCAGTGTGCTGATAGTGGATGCAGTCGGTGAATACAAGAATTGCACTTTCACTCCTGTTGTAAAATTTACCAATGCATTCACTAAGTTAGAGTTCGAGTCTGAGTCAGGGTTTGAATTTGGCTGTGAGTCGGAGTTTGTGCCTCTTGGCCCTCCACGTCGTCATTTCTATTTCGAGTTTGAGTCTGATGCCATGTACTGTGCCCCAGAGGGCTTTGCTAATGAAATAAACGGTGATTTCGCTTACTTTGCTGTTCCCGAAATAAATTGTGTTGACCCTGACAATGATGAGACTGAGTTCGAAGGAGAAATACCCAAAGAACTCAAGTCTCTAATTGAAAGGGAAAATGAAAGGCATGCTCAGCCAATAAAAGAAGAAGTTATTTCAGTTAAATTGAGGGATGAGGAGAATCCTCGCATGGTTCAAATCGGTTCCGGGCTATCAACTAAGGAACAAGAACTACTCGTCGATTTACTCAAAGAATTTGAAGATGTCTTTGCTTGGTCCCACGCAGATATGCCCGGAATCGATCCTGAAATTGTGCAACATCGAATTCCCCTGTATCCTGATGCAAAACCGGTAAAACAGAAATTGAGAAAAATCAGGCCAGATTGGGTTGAAAAAGTCAAAGAAGAAGTCACCAAGCAATTCAACGCCGGCTTTTTGATGGTAACTGAATATCCACAGTGGGTTGCAAATATTGTGCCGGTACCCAAGAAGGATGGTAAAGTTAGGGTATGTGTGGATTTCAGAGATCTGAACAAAGCCAGCCCGAAGGATGACTTTCCCTTACCCCACATCGATGTACTAGTGGACAACACAGCGGGGCATGCACTGCTGTCATTTATGGATGGATTCTAGGGATATAACCAGATTTTGATGGCACCAGAGGATCGAGAGAAGACGACCTTCACCACGGAATGGGGGACATTCTGTTATCGGGTTATGCCATTTGGATTAAAGAACGCTGGATCGACTTACCAACGAGCTGCAACAACTTTGTTGCATGATATGATGCATAGAGAAGTTGAGGTATATGTGGATGACATGATTGTAAAAGCCAAGGAAAGGGAAGGACATCTCCCGGCGTTACGCAAGTTCTTTGAAAGGATACGGAAATATCGGATGCGTCTCAATCCACAGAAGTGCACATTTGGAGTCACCGCAGGGAAAATGTTGGGGTTTATGATCACTACCCGAGGGATTGAAGTTGATCCAACAAAGATCAAGGCGATATTAGAAATGGAGCCACCAAAGACGGAAAAAGAGGTTCGGAGTTTTCTTGGGAAAATTCAGTTCATTAGCAGATTCATCGCCAAGTTGACTTCAACTTGCGAGCCGATGTTTCATTTGCTCAAGAAAGGAGTGCTGTTCAAATGGGATGACAGGTGCCAAAAAGCCTTCGAATCAATTCGGCAGTATCTTCAAAGTCCCCCAGTATTGATGCCGCCGACACCTGGAAAGCCGCTGATTTTGTATTTATCAGTAACACAGTCTGCAATGGGTTGCATGTTGGCACAGGAAGGTGAAGCAGGTATCGAGAAGGCAGTGTATTATCTAAGTAAGAAAATGGTCGGAGCCGAAGAAAGATACACCCCTTGGGAGAAGACTTGTTGGGCTCTTGTATGGGCCTCTAAAAAGCTAAGGCATTACATGTTAGCTTATTCGGTGGTGTTGATTTCTCGAATGGACCCCCTCAAATATCTGTTCGAGAAACCGGCACTCACTGGAAAGTTGGCACGGTGGTTGCTCTTATTGGCCGAGTTTGAACTCAAGTATGTAACGCAAAAATCGGTGAAAGGCAGGGATGTGGCAGAATTCTTGGCAGATCATCCAATCGAAGGGCCAGAAGATACAGAATTCCAATTTCCCGATGAACACGTTATGACAGTAACAGAGGATGTTTGGAAATTGTACTTCGATGGAGCTGCAAATCAGAGAGGATTCGGGATCGGCATACTATTGGTCTCACCAGAAGGGCCGCACATTCCCCTATCTTTCAAATTGAATTTTGAAGTTACCAATAATCAAGCAGAATATGAAGCGTGCATTGTTGGAATGGAGGCTGCTTTTGAAATTGGGGTTAAGAAGTTGGAAGTGGTCGGAGATTCGAATCTGGTAGTTTCTCAAGCCAATGGTGATTGGAAAGTGCGAGAGGAAAAGTTGAAACCATACCACAAAGACCTCGATGACCTGATCCATCGATTCGAGCAAGTTACTTTTACACATATCCCGAGAATGAAGAACCAGTTTGCTGACGCTCTTGCTACTTTGGCATCCATGGTGGAATTGCCTGTGGGAGTGAGAATGAGACCAATCATGATTGAACAAAGGAATAGGCCAGCATACGAGTATGTGATGAATGTTGGCGAAATTGACGATGGCCTGCCTTGGTACCATGATATCTGGAATTTGGTTGAGAAAGGAGAATATCCAGAAGGAGCAAACAAGAAAGACCGGATAGCATTACAAAGGTTAGCTTCGCAATACATCCTCTGCGGTGGAAGGTTATACAAAAGGTCGTATTGTGGCATGCATAAGTTGTGCATTTATGGTGATGACACGAAAAGGGTGATGGAGGAAATTCACGAAGGAATCTGCGGTCCTCATATGAGTGGATTAATGATGGCAAAGAAGATTCTGAGGCTGGGGTATTATTGGTCGACTTTGGAAACAGATTGCGTGCAGTATGTGCGGAGATGCCATAAGTGTCAGGTCCACGCTAACCTCATGCACGTGCCGCCATCGGAACTTCATACAATGGCAACGCCTTGGCCTTTCTCAGTATGGGGGATAGATGTGATTGGGAAAATCACGCCACCAGCATCGAACGGACACAAGTTTATATTGGTGGCAATTGATTATTTCACGAAGTGGGTAGAGTCGGCCTCTTACGCTACATTGACCGCAGTACAAGTGGCTCATTTCATTAAGCAAAACATCATCTACCGATACGGGGTTCCTAATGCCTTCGTGTCAGACAATGGTGTACATTTCAAAGGAAGAGCAGCAGAGGTGCTTGAGGAATTCAATGTTCAGGTTCACAAGTCAACAGTATACAGACCACAAACCAATGGGGCAGTAGAAGCAGCAAACAAGTCAATCAAGAACATCTTGGAGAAAACCATCGAGTCATCCAGGGATTGGCATGAGAAGCTGCCATTAGCATTATGGGGGTACCGCACTTCGATCCGAACTCCAACAGGGGCAACGCCCTATTCACTGGTTTATGGAATGGAAGCAGTACTTCCTATTGAGCTTGAAGTACCATCCCTGAGGGTGATGATAGAAAATGAGATTAACGAAGCCGATTGGTTGAGCGACAGGTTCACAGAGCTAATGTTGTTTGATGAAAGGAGGTTGCGGGCATTGTATCATATTCAGGGATATCAGAGAAGAATTGCACGCGCATTCAACAAAAAGGTGAAGTCCAGGGATCTGATTGAAGGGGATATGGTGGTGAAGGAAATTCGGGCACCGATATTCGATCCGCGGGGAAAATTCAGGCCAAAATGGGCAGGACCATACATCATCAAGACTATCCTCGACGGTGGAGCAGCAGTGATCCTTGATTTGGATGGTAACGAGTTCAGCAATCTTGTCAACTTGGACCAACTCAAACGATATTATCCCTGAGAGATGCTCGTTGGGCGGAAAATCGCAAGGGCGAACCGACCCAAGCAAAAATTAGAGCAAGCCTGCTAGTCTGAAAACCCACACTGGGCAGTCTAGGCAAAATCTAAGGCGAAAATTCAAAAGAAGCTCGCTGGACCGAAAACCTGAAAAGGCGGTACCAGGCAAAACTTAGAGCACAAAAAGGAGAGTGTTAATACCCGAGTGAACCTTTCCCTGAACTACGCCATGACCTGATTCCTTGAAAAGGGATACGTAGGCAACCCTATCTTGGGGTTCGGTCTAAATCTGATGAGTTGGCCCGCAGTTTTGCGATATTTGAAGGAGATAGCATATGGAACAAGATGAACCAAGAGGGGGAAACCCTTCATTGTTCAATTTTATTCAAATCACTTCTTCGATTACATAAGCTGAGCATGAAAACCTAAAAAAAAAAAAAAATAATAATAATAATAATAATAATAATAATAATAAATAAATAAATAAATAAAAAAAAACAACACCATTTATTTTGGGAAACAGCCTAGTGAGTCAGAAAGGAAGTTGTACTAATTTCTTCAGCGTATGGCCCTCATCTGCATCCTCATCCAATCTCTATAGTGTCCATTCAAATGAATAGTTGGGTAGGGATCAAGAGCCCAAACAACCCTGTGCCTCCAGGAAGTACGATAGCACTCAAGAACGGAATGTTTGAATATGGGAAGGCAGAAAGTAGCAGGAACTGTATACTCCGCTTCTTGGCGAATGCAGTATTGACGAAGAATGCGCTGTGGAAAATAATATGCATAACCTTGCAGACCCGCTAAAATCACCCAGGTGTCTCCCATGTGATTGGCCGTCATATCTGGCAGGGGCAACTAATGGCACCTCCAAGTGATGTGATCCTCTTCCAATGACCTGAAAAAGTCGACCCATTCATCTTCATCAGGCTCGTCATGCACAAATGGCCTACTCACCCAAGTCCGGGGCTCGTAAATCCAATCACCTGCCGGCTCCCTCAAAAGCCTAACCTTGTCACACAACCATATCTACAAAACCAAAACACCCAAAGTCAAAGTCAAAACCGAAGCCAAACAACCAAAAATCCCCCAAAATTCCCAAAAACCCAAAGCATCCAAACCAAATAAACCAAACCTGAAGCAAAAGCGGACTCCCAGCAAATGTATCTGTTCTCCCAATCTTAACCGCATCCAAGCCCATAATTGTTTCAGCCAAAACCAAAGGAACCACATCCCGCCGCTGTTCGATCTGAGCAGCAACACCGACAATGGCAGAACTGGGATGGCCATCACCGAGGACCAACAAGTATAATGCCAAGAGGCACATACAAAGTGCAAACATGCGCCTGTTCTGAACGGTAAAATCTAAAAGGTCGCCTGTTGGACCGTAATCCGCAAAAAGACGAAGGATGTTGAGAGTCTCGTTGCGAATCAAGAAGCGCGCAGCACCATTCCCAAGACCAAGCTTCCTGCTGAGGATGTTGGCGTAATTTTGACGGATGGGCGGTATGACGGGATCAGCAAAAGCATTACCGCCAAGATATGTTTGAAATTCTTCGATGGTCGGGCAAAGTTCTTGCATGCCGAAGCGGAACACATGGAGCTCTGAATCCCAACAGCGGACGGCGGCACGTAAGATGTCCTGGCGAATAGGAAAAGTGTGGAGGTGGCGAAGGGCATTAAGGCCAAGACCCCGAAAGTTGAACCAATCGATGTTTTCAAGGCTAGCGATCCAAGTGTTGATGACGGAAGGGTCAAGAGTGACCATGGAAAAACAATAGAAGATTGATGAGGAAATATGTGGAGTAAGGAATGAGAATTGATGAAATGGTGTGTGGGAAAAGCTTGATCATGAACGGTATTTATAGGGGACTTGTGAGGAACCTTACAAATTTGCCATGCAACATTGGAAATCAAAGATTACATTTTCAAGATGGTCAATTGCATGTTTTCAAAGTATTTGTGTTTGAAAATTTGAAAATACATTGGAAAAGTATGGCATTTGTGGGGAAAATGTGAAAAGACCTTGGGAAGGTGATGTTCAAAGTTTGAAAGGTGTTATAGCAGAGCAACAAGACATTTGGGGCAGAGGAAACCATGCAAAAGAGTCCAAAAATGCATTGGGAAGCAATACGACAAACCAGCCCAGTACAGGCATTGAGCGCTCAAGGCCAGAGAGTTGAGCGCTCAACTTCCCCCAGACCACCTTGAGCGCTCAAGGTGGTGAGCTTGAGCGCTCAAGCCCCATTGAGCGCTCAAGGCCTGCAGAAAACGCAGCAGACAGCAGCAGCTGTATTCTTGCCCGTTTGATGCCCGAAACCTTTTCCAAGCTTCTTAAACCTCATTTAACACCCAAGTCAAGTCTCAATAAGCGTTTGTGACTTCACGGAACGTCCCGTGCCCCGAGTTATCAAGCCGATACGTGTACGGATACGAGATACAAGCTTAAAATGGCCACTCAAAATGTTCAAATCCATTTCCAAGCCTTGCTACCCATATCCAATCATTGAAACACGTGTCGGAAGGCACTTTTGACTTGTCGGAACATTTCCCGGGGCAATTCTTCAAAGATTCAAGGTTATGAGGTTCCAACGGCTCATTCAAGCAATGAAATAGCGGCCATTACCATGTCAAAAATGGTTTTAGAAGTTTGACGGATGAAAGGTCATGATCCCAGGGGCATTTATGTCATTGTTGACTTGGTCAAGGTGGTAACATGGTAATTCAGTACATGCAAAGAGGCTCAAGAAGCATTTTACCTTCAAATTTGCCTTATGAACATCAAATTCCGTTCTAAGGTCACTTTGTATAAGTTGTTATTGATTGCTTATATGTGGGAAGTGTGTCAAGTTGTGCGGCATGTAAATACATCTTCCGGTTGTACATAAATTCAAATAATCATGTTTCGTCCAAATTCTCGAACATGTTAGCTTTTCTTAAAAAGGTTGAATTTTAAAACTTTGTATTCGGATGTTTGAATTCAAGAGTTTGGTGGATATATCGTGTACATTCTACAACAGGTTGTTCGTTTGTACATCAAAACAGCAAGTAATTCAACGAACAATGAAAGTGCAAATCATGTGCAAAAACTGAACTAAATCCATGCAAGGCAAAAACGTCGAGTTTGTACAGGGCACACAACGCCCAATAAAGAAATCCACAACTGGGGCACGCAGGCCCAATCCATCTATCTACTGGGGCACGCAGGCCCAATCAAAAAGAAAAGATATAAAAGCAAAAACAAGACTCTAAGCTACTCTATATCTACTGCGTACTACTCCGCCTCATCCATCGTCTCGTCCGAGCTCTCAGTCTCGTCCCCCTGCCGCTGCTCCAGTCGCTCCTGCCGGGAAGAGGGATAGTTAGCGTCATCAACGCTGTCATCGCTCGAGCTCGTAGTCTCAACTATCCCCCCAGGTGCTACCTCCACCCTCTGACGGGTCGATCTCCGTGGCCCCACCTCCGCGGGCTTTGAACGCCCAAGCCGCACAGTCGTGTCTCCAGGACCACCAGCTCCGTCATGTGTCCTCTTTCTGATCACGGGCGGCTGCATCATCAAGAAAACAAGGAAAGAATCAGTACATGGTTTAGTCAAGGAATTGAAAGCACAAGGAAGGTAAATTGCATACCGGTGCGACTCTCAGTCGGGACGGACCAGGAGCAGCAGGAGGTACTGGCTCGCCCTCCCGGCGGATAGTGACCTCCTCTCCGGCTATGAGGCGGCGAATCAGGACGCGCAGTCCTCGGTTCTGCTCATACAAAGTCTGTACCGCCTCATGTGAAACCTGCAAGCACATCAAATTTGAGTCATCAAGTACATTTGGGCATTCATAATTGAAGTTCACAAATTGAAAGAATGAAGTGTTTCTTACCGGTGCTGCAAGCCGCGGGAAGTCTGCTGGAGGCCTTGGGATGTCTATTTCCCCTATCTCACCCCCGACAGAGGTGACGCGCACCCACCACCTAGCTCCCGCTATCTCCTGAGATGAGGTACCAGTACCCTCACCTCCTGCTACCCCGCCAGCTGAAGCACGCGCCTTCGCGGCCTTCTCCCTCTCCATCCTCTCCATCCACTCTGCCGCTCTCAGGGGACCGGCCAGATACCTGCTCCGGTAGTCGATATAGCTCAAAGCAGGGCGAAGATACTGGCGCAAGTCCAGGTCAGGCGTCGTGTAGCGCTCAATCTCTGCCAGCGTATATCGGGACGTCATCAGCACCCGGGGAGGAAGGCGTCCTGGCACCTGTGGTTTATCGGCCCGTATCGACTGGCGCAGTACCCTGTCACCAAGGTACCAGAACCAGCCGTACTGGCACTCAAGTAGGACCCTCCCTCTCGTGAGCTCCCTGCTCCGAGCCAGGTAAGGCTCGTCAACGGCATCCCATACTTCCCAGCGAACCTGCAAGAGTTGTTAAGAGCATCAGTAATCAAATGTGAAATAGAACAAAAGCAAATTGAATGCATGAGAAAGAGTTCGATATTTACCAGAGAAGCAGCAAGTCTGTCAAGTGAAGCACGGAGAACGTGGATGTTCCCCCGTGCTGTGCCGCCGTAGCGGAAGCCTTCACCCCAGCACAATGCCCGGGGGATGACGTTCGGGTCCTGGTGCCGTGTCTCAGGGGGGTGTAACCCCAACACCTCGTAAGCCCAGAGCTGCAATGGAAATAACGAATCAGTCAGTCAGTGTGAATTTTGGTAATCAAGTGCGAGTATTGAAAATGCATGCAATTAAATTTGAAACTAAGAGTTTTGAGTTTTACCTCCCAGACGCTCCACAGTCCTGAAATGCCTGTCCCTTTCCGCCTCGAGACGGCATTCATGAACGCGTAGCAGCTTCCCAGCGCTGCCCCACCCCAGTCATACCTCGCCGCCTTGGCGAAATCTCTCAACCCTCCGAGATAGGAGAGGTGCACCCTGTTACGCCTGTTTGGGTACAGTGATGCCCCAAACAAGTATAACAAGTAGCACCTCGCCTTCCGTGCAGCATCCTCCTCATCGGTCGGCTCGCCCAATCCCTTCGTCTTGAATTGGCCATATGTGGCCGTCTCCCCCTCCTTGTTGGGCACGAAACCCAAGAACCACCTCAGCGCTGCATCATCCCTGCCAATCCCAGAGTCAAACGGGATCGGGTCTCCTCCTACCTGCAGCCCCGTGATCGCTGAGAAGTCCAGCGGCGTCATCGTCGCCTCTCCGAAGGTAAGGTGGAAAGAACTCGTAGAGTCCCTCCACCTCTCGGCCAGTGCTGTCACCACAGCATGGTCGTGCTGTGTGCCCGTAAGAGTCGGGATGAACCTCCCAAACCCGGCCAGGTCCACCAAAGCCCTCACAGAGGCATGCAGCTGCTGGTATACCTCCCAACTTGAGCCCATGCCTCCATGAGCCTTCAAGCGCAAGTCACTCTGCACACAATCAACAGACAAGACGAGCAATCAGATGTTAGTCCAATCTCTTATTCAAATCCAGTCATCAACAAGCAGTAATTCAATCATTCAATGCAAATCAGGATTATTAATTGCTAAAGTGTGTGAAAACAATGAAGCAAGGAAGTAAAAGCAAGTGTACCGTCAGGCAGTCTGTCGAAAGATGGACCTCGGGGTCCAGTAACACCTCCTCTCCAAAGTACAACTCCCGTTGGGGAGTGTAAGCGTCTGAAGCGGAAGGCACGAAGAGGTGCACCGGTGGAGCGTAAGTCGCCGCATCGAAAGCTGGCCTCCCCCTCCTCAACCACAGTCTAGCAGCCTGGACCACCGTCACCCTCCGTCCAGCTGCCCTCTCCTCCTCCTCGGCCTGTGTCCTCGCCTCCTCCGCCGCCTCCTCTGTCTCAAACTCCTCGCAGAAGGCCCTGGCCGCCTCGTCCTCAGCGGCGGCCTCCCGTAGCATCGCCACCTCTCTCTCTCTACTCTCAACCACAGCCTCCCTCGCTGCATCTAGGATCCCCGGGGCATCTGCTGCGGCCGCCATCACCACCTCCGGCGGCGCGTGCTCAAGATAGTCCTCCCGAGAAATCCCAACCGGCCCCTGATCCGCCGGTCTACTACTCTGACCCCGAGTCAGTGACTCCCCACCAATCACCACCACCTTCCCCCTATCTACTCCGCTAGGCTGCTGGCGAGGTCTCGGCTCTATCCTCCAGCGGTCAACCCTAGTCCTGGTGACCCCGCTAGTACCCTCCGCCCTATCTCTGCCATCGCCACCACTCGTCCCCCTCTCCTCAACTGTATCCTCACTACCATCGCTGTCCACGTCATGGACCTCTACCATCTCCATCCCCTCTCCCCTCTCCTCTACCCCCTCCGGTGCCGGGGCACCATCACCACCATCACCACCGTCACCACCACCCTCACTCCCATCTCTCACCCTATCCCCACCAACATCATCACCAACCACCGCCGTCACGGTGGCTGGATTACCACCACTGCCAGAGACCGCCGGATCACCACTACCACCATCACCCTCTCTCTCCCTCTCTCCTTCTTCATTTCCCACCGTCTCCATGGCTGTAGGTGGCGGCGCGGCCTCTGATGGCCTCTCAACCGCCGGGCCAGGGCCTTGAGCGCTCAAGTTCGGTGGTGGCGAAACTTCAGCACCACCGTTGCCCTCTCTCACCGTCGGCGAGTCCGCCGTAGGATGTGCTTCGTCGGGATTCTCCATGGAAATGGATCAAGACCTTAAAATCGAGCCGTAATCGACTGGAATCGAACAGAAATTGGACCGAAACCGTGCGGATAAACCCTAGGAATTGGGGGTTTTTGATTTCGCAAGAAATTTGAGTGAGAAACGAAAGGGTTTGGTTCGGAATCGCGAGAGGAGTATGAAGGTTTGATTTCGGAAGAGTTTTGGAACGTTGTGAAGTTTAATCGGTGTAAATCGGAGTTAAAACGGACGTTATGATTCTGAACCGTCGTCCCCGATCAGGGGTCTAAGCGCTCAAGCTGGACCTTTTGAGCGCTGGAGGGTCAACTTTTGAAGTTGAGCGCTCAAGGCTTTGGAGTTGAGCGCTCAAGGTAGGGTTGAGCGCTCAAGGGGGAGGACCCTGAGCGCTCAAACCTAATCCTGGCAGGATTCTTGGCTTCTTTTGCAAGCTTTGCAGGGGCATTTTGGGCATCCCTCATGATTTGTTAGTGTACTTTGGACTTGTTGGTCCCAATCAATTGAACGCGCAATGATCCAAGGATCTAAAATCTCGGTAATTGGTCGCGCTAGACCGTGTTAATCAATCAAGAAGGTGTTGTGTATCATGTTTTCGCGTTAGCGTATGCGCGAAGTGTTTTGACTGCGGTCTGAGGGCTTTACGCTCATTTAAATCATTTTCTGAGGGCCACGTGCTCGTTTAAATCATAGTTCACCAATCATGTTTTCGCGTTAGCGTATGCGCGAAGTGTTTTGACTGCGGTCTGAGAGCGTTATGCTCGTTTAAATCATTTTCTGAGAGCCACGTGCTCGTTTAAATCATAGTTCACCAATCATTGTTTTCGCGTTAGTGTATGCGCGAAGTGTTTTGACTACGATCTGAGAGCCACGTGCTCGTTTACATCATCATTTTGAAAGCCACGTGCTCGTCTAAAATCATGTTTAGCAATCATGTTCCAAGTCAATCTCATTAATTGTCTGAGTTTTTGTTGATCACCTAACTGTCATGTCGCTAAAACCATCACATTTATGTGTTCGGTTCAACAGCGTATCGATTGTCTCGTTGCTCAGTAGACAATCATCTTATCAGTGGCTATCTTGTTGCTCAAGGGATAGCCCCATTAAAATTAGCCTCCCCGTTGTTCAGAGGGTAGCTACACAATCACAATCATAATCATAATCACAATCACAATCACAATCACAATCGCAATCACAATCACAATCACAATCACAATCACGATTATTTGCCTCATTTACTAAGGCGTTTCACGACCCGGGAAGGCTCGTCGATCCGCGTTGTATCATTTGTCCTGAGGGACCAAACTTTTTGATCAATTGTCCTGAGGGACAGGAGAACCTATTGCATTTGTTTGCATATGCCCCCAGGAACTACGCCGGTCTGATCCCTACAATGGGGTACGTAGGCAGCCTGAATGGCACGACCGACTGATTTTTAATGTTTCCTTTTTTGGCGGTTTGAGATGTATTACGGATGAAGAGTTGGGTTGTCTATATCTTGGACGTTACTCATACCAAATCAATGGTATCAAGTCTCATCCAAGAGGGGCAACTGTAGACACCCCAATTTTGAACCCGAGATACGCTCGTGCATCTCCGATGATGAAACGGATCAATCACGATTACCTGGAACTGGTGAAAATGATTTGAATTTGATCAAAACCAACCAAACACTACCCAAGCAATCAAAATGTGCCAAACCAACCCAAGCATTGTTGAACCAAGCCAAACCATCAATCTGCCATCCATAGCCTTGAGCGCTCAAGCCCATGACTTTGAGCGCTCAAACCCCTGAGGAGCACCTTGAGCGCTCAAGTCCACAGCTTTGAGCGCTCAACCCCCGTCCAGTCAGCAACTTGCAGAGTATCTCATCATGAGATTTTCTGCATGGGAGCGTCTGTGGGTGATCTTATACGATCCCTATACGTATAATACACCCCACTAAGTCCTAAAATACGCCTGAAATGCTCCCAAATACATAAACCCACTTCTCTCTCTCTCCTTTCTTCCCTCCCACTCACTCTATAAAACCACCCATTGCCCCCTGGTTTTAAGGACGAATTCTACTACTCCTTACCTTCAGTTTCTACCAGAAAACCACTGCTCTCTCTCTCTCTCTACAAAACCATTCATCTATCATCAAAACTACCTACAATATCATTGATCAAACCCAGAAATTGGACCTTTGATCATCGATCAACCACCCACATTGTTCAATTCGTCCAGAATACAAGCCAAAAACATCCACAATCAACCTCTCAAAACCCAGAATCAAGCTCAAATCACAAACCTCTTCCAAAAGGTAGTAAAAATGTGATAAACTCACTGTTTTGATCTTTCTGAGGAAGGTTAGTGAGTTTAAGCAAGTTCTCTATACTTGCATTGAACTCACAAAGGCCTGAAAGTTGCTTAAAAACCTTTTTCAAATTTGCAGTTACAGCAGGTTTGAGCGCTCAAGCCTCTGGCCTTGAGCGCTCAAGCCCAGTTTTGAACAGAACACTGTTTTGTTAACTTCTGAGCTTTCTTTTGGTTTTGATCATTGTCTAAAGGTTAAGTGTGTTCATGTAGCTTCCAAAACAGTTTATTTCCACACCAAAGTTACATGCATGAATGTAAGTTAACCATTTCATAGTGATTAAACATCGAAAACTTCAAATTTCTCATGTTTGATTGCAAAACAGTGGCTGTCTGTCATTTTGAAACTTTATTTTATGCCTTTGGTGGTCCTGAGGAAATAGTAAAATCATTTTAAAGGTTAAACAGTGAAAAGCCATGTAATGGCTTGAGCGCTCAAGGTCAGATCTTTGAGCGCTCAAGGTCAGATCTTTGAGCGCTCAAGCTGTTCTTGGCCTATTTGCAGTTTTCCAGCAATTCTGATGATGGCTTATGGTTTAATTCTTTGTTAGTGCATATAAGTTGTCAGTATAGTGTTTGTGATCTGGATCCCTCTCTCTTGCAGAATTGGTTTGAGCGCTCAACCCATGAGCCTTGAGCGCTCAAACTGGTTCTAGAGCAAGTTTGTTTTAAGCATTTTCTGATGATCTCTAAAGGGAGGTGATGCTTGTGTGATGTTTCTGTGGTGTATTTAAGTCTTACAGCTGCATCAAATATTGAAAACCAACAAGAAAAATGTTCGGGTAGAATGAGGGTTGAGCGCTCAAGTCACCACCCTTGAGCGCTCAATCCCCATTCTGGAATCCAGATTGCAAACAGTTTAACAAGTCTCATGTTCATGATTTCTTGGGTTATTGTACGATTTCTGTTGTAATTTATTTCTGTGAACATTTGTAGTATCATGCTCATCATCCATGTAGATCGCGCGCACAAGCATCCACAGTAAAAATCGCATCTCTTGCATGTTTTGTTACTATGTGATTCCCGTCCCCGATTCCCATTTATGTGAATAAATCAAATTTTAAACATTTCCAAAATCCCACAAAATGTTGAGTAGAGACCGGTCCACGGACCGGGCGAGAGGGGTGCCGTAAAACCCTTCCCCTCTCGTAACCAAACCCCCGAATCCGAGAAATCTTTGGTTCCGTCAGGACTAGTGAAATCTTTTTCAGTGGGCAACGAGTCATATTTTTATCGGTTTCTCGGGTTCGGACCTCAAATCCGGGTGGCGACTCTAACAAATCACAATCCTTTTTGAGCAATCGCGGTGGGCCGTCCACAGCGACCACGAGGATTCGCATCTTTCGGGGTACCTTTTTCTCTCTAAAATCAAACGTTTTTTAGAACACCAAACGGAGCGAAATTATCTGGGCCTGGTCACCGGTGTTATGAACCCTACGACTGTACTTCCTTTTAATTAATTAAATCAAAATTAGTTTTTCTCTTACTTTAGTTAAATCACCAATCAAAATCACAAGGGTGGCTACCTAAGAGCCGCGTTAAACTAGCATCCCGAGTTTTTAGTTAAGCACTTTCCACCTTCTTTGTGGATTCGATTCCGGTCTTACTGGGTATTGTGCTACACCGGTCTCCGCCCTACGCTTGGGGCAACCCATTAAATTAGGTATAGGATTTCGGTCAAGCATTTTTGGCGCCGTTGCCGGGGAAGGCAGAAGGTGTTAAAAAATTCGGGTCGTTAGTGTCTAGTGAATTTTAGTTTTAATTTTATCTTTCTTCATTTCAAAAAAAAAAGAAAAAGAAACAACTGGGTGAACGAGGTGAGAATGGAAGAATTCTGTGAGATGTGTGCGTGTTGGGGGCATTCTGTTTATACCTGCTCCGCTTTTTATGCACTCAAGGAAGCTATTCGAAATAATCAGGCTAGGGTGAGTGTTATTAATCAGCGGTGGGATCCATATCCAAATACGTCCAGTCTAGGGTGGTCCCACCACCCATCTTTTTCAGGGTGGGATTCCGAACCTCCAATGCCACCACAGGCACTGCCTTTGCCTCCGCAAGAAATACAGTCGTTCGAACCTGCCCAGGACCACATGACCCAATTTAGCTCCCTTTTCCAAGACCCGCAAAGGTTTGGTCCTTATTCTACTGGCCCACCCCCAGAGCTGACTTATCCCCCTCATGATGAGGAGTTTGAGGAGATGGTACAAACTATTGTGCGATCGCAAATGACCCTCACCGCGGAAACCACCCAAGAAATTGAGAACCTTAGGTCCCAGTTGACTCAACTCACAGAGGCAGTGGGACACATCCAACGGGAATGGGAGACATTTCCTTCTCCGCCTCTAGTCAATAGAAGAGAGGAAGTCGACCCATTTCTCATTGAGGGACGGGTTGATGACTGTTTGGAGGAACCTTCCGAGTTTGGAGGGAATGAGGAGTTTACTCCTAAGGAAGAGGAAGTAGGTTTATCTAACGATGAAGAGGAGGTTGACTTGGGCTTACAACAGTTCTCCGAGTTTAGAGGGAATGAGGGGCTCACTGCCCAGTGTTCCCCACTTAAGCCCAAGGAGAAAAACGAATCCCCTCCAATGTATTTTTCACTGTTGATTCGGGCCGCCTACGTTTTCCTTTTTCGCTCCTGTGAGTCTAGAGATCGAGGAGTTGACCGGCCTTTGTGCGCTGACCACTTTTCAGAGTCTGTAGGAGGTGGCGAGTTCCATGACAAACGTTTTTCCCTTGAGTCTTCCCCTCCTTGTGATGATATGTTGGAGGACAATTCCTCTGTTGGGGTTGAGTTAGTTGAACAACCGAACTTGGAGGGAGTGCAATTATTAGTGGAACCAAAGTTAGGGGTTGATGTTTACAATGAGGATACTCGCAGCAAGGAGAATGAAGAGGAGTCTGCGGTAAGTTTGGTCGACACGCTCGTTAAGGAGCATGTCGACAATGTGTTGTTTAAAGATCCTCTGGAAGTTGCTCTTACCGCTGAAGAGCAATCATTTTTAGATTCTCCAGAGATTGGTAGTTTGATGGATTTGTTAGCAACGGGAGATTTGTGCGGAGTCGCTTGGGACCCGGGCCCTGAGCCATTGTTGGTCCAACCGCCTAAGTTGGATTTAGAGCCACTGTCAGACTTGTTTAAACATGCTTGTTTTCGGAGTAATAATACTTATACAGTAGAGGTTCCCTCGTCCCTCGGGGTGGAGCAAGAGAGGGAAGTGTTAGACATGTGGACAGAACACATAGGAGCAACAAGCTGGACTGCATCTGATTATGCTGTCGAAGAGGCAATCAAGTGGGAAGGAAGCAACGAGCTTCTTATTGAATGTCTTCCTTTTGAGTCTTTCCCTTCTAGGCAACCAGAATCTGTTGGGGTGAGCTCACTTGAACAACCAATCTTAAAGGAAGTGCAACATGTTGACTTCCTCGGTGTTGACAAGTTTGATTTTGTTTATCCTCCGTCTATTATAAAATTTGTCAACTGCCTGAAACTTGATTTGGTCTTACGGGAGCATTCAGAGATGCGTCCATTTTTAAGACAAACTCGGCAATTGCTTTACTCGAAGTATCTTTTCTGGTGGTCTGGCCGAGTTCAATTTTTAATGCAAAGCTTCACGTGGGGTGGTGCATTCATGGGATTCATCTTTGTGGATTTGATTAATTTTCGAATTCCACGTTTCAAAGATCTCTCTCTCTCTCCAAATTAAAATTAATTTAAAAAAAAAAAGTTTTTTTTCGGTCCGGTATAGCCACCTAATTTCTAGCCTTAAATTTGTGTATCTGGGTTTCGAACAATCTTATTGCCGTGTCTCGGATAGTCATAAAAGACGATTGGCTCTGATTTCTTTAAGGAAAAACCTTGAGTAATTTAACCTGTTGAGTCATGACTTACCCGGGATTGTTATGATGACCTTCTCTACACAAATTTAAGTGAGAAATTAGGGAGAAAAGTAGTACCCGTGCCTTTCACGTGACGAAAGTGGTGGATTTCAATGTTTTGCAGAGTCAGTAGTAGCGTTTCTTTTCCTTCTTTTCTTTTTCTTGTGTTTAGTGTCTTGCAGACTAACACATGCAGGTTGATTTGTCCAAGGTGGGGGGTCGTCTCTCCACCTACTTCTATCTTGTGTTGTCCGCTAGTTCGAGGTGATCTCTTTCCTCTCTCTTTATTTATGTCCTTCTCTTTTAGTGTTTGAGCAATCAATGAGGACATTGCTTTATTCAAGTTGGGGGGAGGGATTACTTTGTCACTTGTCTTATTTAAATTTAGAGTGTCTTATTTAAATTTAGAGTCTTGCAAAAAAAAAAAAAAAAAGAAGGAATTTGGATGTGTGGGTGTAACTATTCTTGGTTGATGACTGCTAATTAGCGCTATAATGGTTGTTGTGCGAGTCGGAGTCTCGATACGATTTCATGGATAGACTTAAGCTCGTGAACATGATGTTTAGGAAGCACTCAGTTAGCCGTATCATCTATAGTTGGATAGTGTTTGATCACTTGAGTTCATGCTTTTCACGCACACTGTCCCACTCTGAGCATTCACTAGCCTTGAATTTGGTTTACATATTATTGATATTTCGGTGTTAGTTGATTGCGCCCACGGGCTTATTGGAACCCCTTCCCTACATTGTGCGCTAAATTGGTATTGCTTATCCGGGCATTCATTGAGTATTCGGGCAATCGGGGTTTGCTCCCACCGTATTGTTCGCATTACAAGATGGATAGACCTTGTGAAGGCATTGGTTGAATGTGGTTAGTTTGGGTCTCTCCCTAAAGCCTTTTTGACTCGAGCAATTAAGTCTGAGGGGTCTCTTTAAACCTGGTACCCTAAGGCCATCTGGCTTGGGGATGACCGACCTAAAGCTCGTTACATGGGTCAACTAGAAAGCCCGACAGATCCAGGCATTGCACGACCACAAGAAAAATGGTGAAAAAAAAAGAAGAAAAAAAATTAATCAATAGGGGAAGGGGTGAGTTTTTAGAGGCACACCGGGCTATTGATATTGTGTGAACTGTTTTCGGGATTAGTGAATTTCTATGTGTGATTCTCACTTACACGCATGTTATGTGATAAATCCCTATCCGATCATAGGTGAGAGGATTAATTTTTGTGCTAAGTTTGCTGCGAAGTTCACTTGTTTAACTTTGTCCATGGATGAAATGTCTTGTCTTTGACTTGTCTGACAGTCACTGTAGTGTTTCGAGAAGCTATTGACTGGGTTGAGTTGCATTCAAATGTCCAAGTCCTATGTGTTTTGTGGGTTATCACTGCTGAAAACCCTCACGAGACTTCACTCGTCCTACCGGGGCAGCCCGGGGGTTTAAAAGATCTATCCTTTTATTTATTTGTTTTATTCTTTTCGTTGCTCGGGACTAGCAACCTTCAAGTTGGGGGGGTGTGATAGGCGCGCAATATCTCAAGATATAAGCGCCTAAGTAGGGCGAATTAGCGCATTAGAGGCGCGATTTATTCCATTTTCCACTTGATGCGGTGTTGTCTTGTGTTTTTGGTATTTTTGGTTGTTTTGTAGGAAACAGGTCGGAGGAGCACGTAAAGTGGACACAAGGCGGTCGGGCATGCGGGGAACCGGTGGGACCCAAGCAAGGACGACCAAAAGGCTGAAAAGTCAACTTAGAGGCACCGGTATCGATACATGGTTTCCCCTGTATCGATACCGAAGCACCATTTAGCGAACAGAATGTCTGGGTATCGATACAGGTCTTTCCCTGTATCGATACCGAGGGCCCTAAAAGCAGCGGTTGACCTTGCCACGTGTGTTGACTTCGGGGGAGGATAAATACTCCGACTTTAGGTCAAATTAGGGTTCGAAACTTTGTTTAATTTTTGCTTTCAACTAGTAGCCGATTTTGCTCTGGAGATTCCACTTTCCGGAGGCTTTTCCATTGAAGTTCTTGGAGTTTTGTTCGCTGTTTCAAGTATTTGCTTCGGTAACTTCTGTTTTATTTTCATTAGAATCTTCGTTCGCGGGAGTTTGTCCGCGCTTTGTTTTCGGATCTCGGTTTTAATCCATATTTAGTTATTCAAGCATGCTTTATTTCAGAATTTTGTTATTTGTTCAGTTAAATATGAGTGAGTAGTTCATTAGGTATGGTCGCGGGGTGATTAACACGCCGTGGCCAGGGCTGGTTATGTTCTCGCTCCTATTTCCAGAATTAATAAAGGTAAAAGCAATTTTAGGTTATTAAAGAGCTTCCGTTAGACGTATCCAGGCATTGTCGGAGCCCATGTAACGCGAGGAACGGGGGACCAAAACTCGTTCTTCGCTGTACATGGGTAAACGGCGACCACGAGGATTCGCATCTTTCGGGGTACCTTTTTCTCTCTAAAATCAAACGTTTTTTAGAACACCAAACGGAGCGGAATTATCTGGGCCTGGTCACCGGTGTTATGAACCCTACGACTGTACTTCTTTTTAATTAATTAAATCAAAATTAGTTTTTCTCTTACTTTAGTTAAATCACCAATCAAAATCACAAGGGTGGCTACCTAAGAGCCGCGTTAAACTAGCATCCCGAGTTTTTAGTTAAGCACTTTCCACCTTCTCTGTGGATTCGATTCCGGTCTTACCGGGTATTGTGCTACACCGGTCTCCGTCCTACGCTTGGGGCAACCCATTAAATTAGGTATAGGATTTCGGTCAAGCAATTGCTAATTACTTAATTAATTATTTACAGATAAAACTGTCTAATGGATAAGCTCTAGCTGTGTCAAGCAAAGTAAAGGCAACCTTTGTAGTTGGAAAAAAGGGGCGCCTAATCCCTTCCCTTTTTCGTACCTTGGCTTCTGAATCGAAAATAATCTATGTTCGGTTTCTTGGTTCCTAAAACAGTGGCGACTCTAAACAATTTAAGTACCGCGTAATGGGTACAATCAATATATAGTATGCCACAATGGATGCAAAGAGCAAATGCCAATCGATATCCAAACGCTAGCCAATTGTGGCACCGATTTGCACTAAATCATCTCTCCCTAGATTTACCAAAGGAATAAATATTGGACTTCAACCGCAAGTAATAACAAAAGTAAAAAGAAAAACAAAAAATTATTGGTTAGGTCAAGGAAAAAAAGAAAGAATGAAAAGGATCCCTTTGTCATCTCTTTCATAAAAAAACTCTCACACGTCATTTGATAATGCACACAGCCAATGAGTTTAAAACTTGTTTCCAAACTTGCTTCCAAATGATGTGTGAGAGTCATTCATGAAAGAGACTGTTTCTTACAAAAATATATACTCCTTGTGAGAGTGTTTTATGAAAGAGATGACAAAAATATACTTGACATCTTTCTTACAAAAATATATTAATTAGTCATTCATGAAAGAGACTGTTTTTAAGATATATTGACTACAGGCCCCGCTCCCATTGAACATCTTCATAATATACCAACCCAACCCGAAGAACTCAGATTGCCTCTAGTATAAACATGGATGGAGCCAGAGGGGGAACAGTAGGGCGGTCTCCCCTGCAAGAAAAAAAAAACCTCTAGTATTTTATAGGTAAAAAGAAATTCTCCTATGAATTATATACATAGGCTCGCTCCTACAAAATATTTTAGAAAAACAATTCGCCCTTGTATAGAAAAATTGCTGACTCCGTCTCTGAGTATAAAATATAAGGATTTTCCATAGTCGGTTCTCGAGTAGTTTTGCGAAATCTTCTCAAATAGGTACCTTCAATTATAAGTTGGTTACATTGGTTACCATTCCCTCATAAAAAGGGAACTTATTAATCTCGTGAGCTTGCAGGTTCAACTTTCACCTGCCGCTAGTAAAAACACTCTTGGGGCCACTGAAAATTAGTCTAATCATTAGTGCAAGGGTGGGAAAATAATTGAACTGCTTATAAGTATTATTATAAAACAATACTTATTAGACTTGACAAGTAGTTAAAAGAAAACTTGCTTTTGACAAGTAGTTAAAAGAAAAACTTGCTTCAAGTGTTAAAGACAGCTCGCAAAGACATGCAATTTCCATTATATCACCACAAAACTTACCTAATATTGAATCAAACGGCAGTTCAAAAATATATATATATATATTGAATCAAACGTGTTGCCAAGAAAATAAAGGAAGTTGCCCCTCTTTGGAGGTATGGAATTATATTGTAGGGAAAAAATCGTGAGGGTAAAATTGATAGTTCCTGTCGTTCTATTTTTTAATACTAAATTAATTATATGAGAGAGCACGAAATTTTAAATCAAATACGGGATTGTTTTTTTATAGATTAACAGATTTAATATTGTGAAGTTTTTCACAAATTTGCTAATGGTTATTTCGCTTTTCGTTCATTTGGCAGTTTTCCCATGATTGAATTGTCATGGTTTAATGACCATAATCTTAAAAGTTAAAAAGTTAAAATGAAAATTTCATTATAAGCTAGGGAATCTAACGTTTAAACTGTACAAAATTTATGACACTGTCATAAGTTAGGTTTTTTAGTTGATGTATTATTAGAGGATGACCTGACTCGTAAAGCACAATATGTCAATTTTTAAATTAGTTTTGAAATAAGTTGGTTTCTGGAAAAACCGTCAAAACAAGCTTCATATATCAAGCTGATCAGTTAGTTGAAGTCAAGTACCTTGAGCTGGGTAATAGAATAAGTTTTGCTTGAATATATACTTAACGAGCTTAACGTTTATTCTCATGGTCGTCTATCACATGGTCTCGCAAATATGAGTAAATTAAACTAAAGGACTTGGTAAAATTACGGGGAATGATTTTCGGGGACTAAATTACGGGACCACAAAAACTCTTTTTGGAAAATCACACATGTAACATTGTTTTTCAATTGCTTATGCTACTTTACCTAACCTTTTGTAAAAGTGAGAAGGTGGAAAATGTGAAATTTTTTTTACCCAAATAGAGTACCGCTCAAGTGGTATCCGAGCGTGCGTCATCTTGACCGTCCAAAACACTTTTGGATGGTCTAAATTTCTCCCTACCTCTCTCCTCTCTCATTTTTCTCTTTCTAAAATCTCGACTGTCCAAAATGGAGTAGTTTTTGATGGCCGAGATGCACGCTCTGCTATGGCGGTACCCAACTGGTACCCAAGTTTTACTCTAGCCATAGGCCTATAGCTGCCTCTTAAAGTGAAACCCAGCTGGAGAATGCGTTGATCTCAGTGTCTTGACTATTCTCCCAAAGTAAAACCGCGTGGTAACATCGAAACCTAGGAAATGTAGTGGTCCAGTGGGCAAATCAGAGCCTTATATAAAGGCCTTTCCGAGGATAGCTAGGAGCAACTTAATTAGAGGAGAAAAAAGGGAGAGTAGTGTTAAGAAAAAGTGAGGGGACAAAAATATGGAGTCGAAGAAAAGTTTGAAGTTGGAGGTGTTAGGGCTTTTGCTTTTGAACGTGTTTGTTCTTTCCATGGCTAGAAAGACCCTCCCTTCTATCAACTGGGTTGTGAGTATTAAACTGCTCCATCAACAGTTTCCTCTTCTTTTCCTCTCCTCGTCTCGACGCCAATCGAAATCTGCCACGTCACCTTTCGAGAGGCTCGAATTCATCACTTTTTTAGGACATGTTTGGATATAATCTGTCCTCAAATATTTCAGTTTTTTTTTTTTGTTTCAATTTACACTGGGATGGCACGAGAGCCTTGGCCTCCTATTATTTCGGTCTCATCGGCTCTTTTCGGCTCATTGTATTGCTATGTATACGAGCCTATGTCGAGTTTCGTGTGTCTGGAAATTCTAAACATACCAGGCCGCGGTTCATGAATTAGGATAGGAGCCTTCCGAGAAATACTTTGATCGATCGATGTGGTGAATTCTGATTGGTGATAAATAATAAGAAATTTTTTTAAGTTTTTTTTTTTTTGGGTAAATATATATATATTTTTTAAGTTTACTTAACGTTAATTAAGTTTGGTTCTTGCAGCTGAAGGAAACAAAGTATACAAGGTTATGCAGGTCGAAGAAGATCTTGACGGTTAATGGACTATTTCCAGGCCCTACTTTATACGTCCGGAAAGGTGATAGGTTGATTGTTAATGTTCAAAACCAAGGAAGATACAATGTCACCATTCACTGGTATCCCCAACTCTCTCGCGATGGATTTTCATTGGGCATTAATTTTTTTATGATTTCTGAAAGCTTTAGTTTCATTTATTAATAATATAAAACTGAATTATTGAAAAATAACTATGGAGTGACATTTTTTAAATCATGGAGTGTCTTTTGGGCTAACGTGAAATGACCATAAAAGATTAAGTATGTCATCGCGTAGTACATGCGAAAACCGTGGGGTGTGTTATTGACATTATTAACACGGAAAAAAGCCGAAAAAGGGAGGAAAAAGGGGGATAGAAAATTACCAGAGGGAGAAATCAATTATTTTTGCCCTCCTTTCTTCAGAGTAATATTCATTGTTCCTTTATAATGAATGCGATTCGTTTAAGGTTTTAATAAAATGTCCAACTTTTTCAATGAGTAAAATGAAGAAACAGAAAAAAACCATAATAGAAAGTGCGATTTAAATATTGTGCTTCTGGGAAATATGTGATGTATGCAGGCATGGTGTAAAGCAACCAAGAAACCCATGGTCAGATGGGCCGAATTACGTGACGCAGTGCCCCATTAAACCCGGGGCAAATTTTAGTTATGAGATCATATTCTCAACCGAAGAAGGGACACTTTGGTGGCACGCTCACAGTGACTGGTCTCGAGCAACGGTCCATGGCCCAATTGTGGTATACCCTTCAGTTGGAAAAAGCTACCCTTTTGCGAAGCCTCATGCAGAGTTTCCCATTGTTTTGGGTATGTGCCAACTCTCTTTCTCTCCCTCTTCCATGAGTCCACTAACTGACCACTTTTGGAGTACATTTTCCAAAATAGAGAGTCCAAAAAGCAATCATAATACCTACCATGGTTGAATTTGACGATTTGAAATTCAACAACCAATCTCTATAGTTTCGGTTACATGATATTTGGTGTTGGAGTTCAATTTTCTCCTCCTTTTTTTTTCTTTAGCAAAAGTCAATAGTGTTTGTAATTACTAAGGTTTGAACCTCAGACAAATCCATAAACTAATCTGTTTTTTTTTCTTTCATATAAATAGTCTCCATCGGGATCCTACAGAATGAATTGAGCTTAATCTTGTTCATGAATAATCTATTTAAAGGTCCTACATAATCAATCTAATCTATCGCCCTCTAATAATAGAGGACTATTCAAGCCTGAATTTTCACTAAAAATACTTTACGTAGTTTTGGTATTTCCGTAGTTTTGCCTAGTTTCTTATTTTTTGCCGTTGGAAAAAAGAAGTTATGATCACAAAATTAATCTGATTTTTTTTTCTCCATCGAGGGTCCTACAAAATGAATTGATTAATCTTTTCCACAAATAATCTTTTTAGAGGTCCTACATGAGTCATAACCTATCGGACCCTATGGTTGGTTTAACCACTTATATTTTATACCACATGTTTATAAAATATCTACCGGATGCATTCCTACAATTTTTTTGGTCCGTATTTTGTTTTCCTGTGGACAAGCAATAATGCTACGTACACAGGACGAGAAAACCTTCGCGGAAATTTTTAATATTTCTCTACTTTTGTTGTCACAGCATCATGGTTTAAGGGAGATGTGATGAAAATAATTCAAAGTGCACTTATAGGCGGAGGCGAAACAAATAAATCGGATGCTCTCACAATAAATGGCCAACCGGGCGATCTATACAATTGTTCCAAACCCGGTACGCTGAATAGTAGTAGTTCTGTAAGTCGTTATAATTTGAGTTTGAATGGCTATTCAAATATAACACATTCCAAATGTTGCAGGGACATTCAAAATAATGGTAAACCAGGGAAAGAGGTATCTTCTCCGCGTCATCAACTCAATTATGAACGAAGAAGTGTTCTTCGCGGTAGCTCAGCATGATCTCACAGTCGTCGGAATGGATGGAGCATACATCAAACCCATAAAAACCCATTATATCCTAATAACACCTGGGCAAACTATGGACATCTTAATAACTGCAAATCAGTCTCCCAGCCACTATTACATGGCAGCTAGAGCCTCTGCCGGTGTTCAATACGATAACACTACCACAACCGCGATTGTGAAATATATCGGGAATTATACAGCCCCATCAACTCCGGCATTTCCTAGTCACCTTCCAAATTATACGGACATCGATGCTGTGACGAATTTCACCAATCGAGTCAGGGCTCTGGCTAGCAAGGACTACCCGATTGATGTCCCGAAAAAAGTCGATACACGACTTTTCATAACTATTTCGGTGGGCGCTATTCCGTGCCCTAATAATTCATGCGACGGACCTAATGGTTCCAGGCTCGCTGCAAGCCTGAACAACGTAAGTTTTGAGGAGCCCACGGTGGATTTATTACAAGCATATTATAGAAAAATTGGAGGGATTTTCACGACCGATTTTCCAAACGTGCCGCCTTACTTCTTCAATTTTACAGCTGATGAGATGCCTGATAACGTTTTGATACCATCTAAGGGGACCAAAGTGAAAGTTTTGGAATTTAATTCAAGTGTGGAGATAGTGTTTCAGGGGACTAATATACTAAGTGCAGCTGAGAATCATCCTATGCATTTGCATGGGTTTAGCTTTTATCATATTGGATCGGGTTTTGGTAATTTTAATAATAAGACTGACCCTAAAGGGTATAATTTGGTTGATCCACCTGAGATAAACACTGTTGGGGTGCCCAAGAATGGATGGGCTACAATCAGATTCAGAGCTGATAATCCAGGTAATTAATTACTTATACTAATTACTCCTTTAATTAGCATTATAATTAATGAGTTTTCTTGGCCTTGATTACTTTCCATGAATCATTTGGAAAATATTTATTTTTAATGTAGGGGTGTGGTTCATGCACTGTCACTTGGAAAGACACAGTAGCTGGGGAATGGATATGGCATTTATCGTGAAGAATGGGACAACCAGATTAACAACTATGAGGCGGCCCCCACGTCACTTGAACCCTTGCTAATCTGTTTCTTGCAAGGTCGATCTGAAAAAGCTAGCTAGCTTGATTTATGATCCAATTTGGCACATGCCGTCTCTACAAGTCCATTCCATTCCATTCCGTGCGAGGAAATAAAGGAAGGAATAAGCATAAATGGTGCAGTTCTTTATTTTAGTGAAAAGGAAAGAAGTGTGAAATAAAAACAATATGCTTGGTGTGATTTTTGGTTAAGGGGTATTTGTTGTAGGATGTGTTTGTTTGTATCATGTGGTTGCAGTAATCCTGTAACTTTTGAATGTTGTTTCAATTAGTAAATGTTTGCAATTTGCCCCTCTCTCTCTCTCTCTCTCAATTGAATTGAATTGAGCTATATAATTAACTAAGTAGCAGTGTTCAAGGTTTTAATAACGGTTTCACGATTCGTAATTATAACAGTCTGAGTGTAACTGTTTTGGTAGCACCGAACATTACGTAACAAAAATCGGGTGTAGCGGTCGTGAACTTTTAAAAATCATTATTTGACAAAAAAAAAAATTAAATTGCTTATATAAATAACTCATAACGGTCGAGTATCAGCCGTAACTGTCATAAACCGGTTTGTAAATCAGATACAGACCGATATGTAATGGGAATTAGCCGATACGCATGCTATTTTTACTCTCACCAGAGGTGTAACGGTATATGAGAGTCCAAAAACTGTTATGTAACGGCCAATACATTACGTAATGGCTGGTATTTAAAACTATGCTAGTGTTATAAACGCCATATATATTGTGGTGAATTATTTGAAACGGAAATGTGACAGGTACTGACCAAACCATGTACAGATCGTACCGACAGACTCGAGAACCCACTTGTGGGTCCCACACGAAGGATCCAAACCGTTCATTCATCTTAGAATGATTTCCCGAGGGGCAGGCTAGAAATCAGCTCAATCCGACATTCCTAAGCGCTTGATTCATAATTACCCTGTTTCATCCAAAAATAGATTTTGGATCAAGATTTTGAATGAACGGCTCAGATCGTTTGTGTGGGACTCAAAAGTGGGTCCCCAAACCTGTCTTTACGATCTGTACATGGTACCCGTCGGTACCAATAGCATTGTTCTTATTTGAAATGATATGGTATTTTGAGTGGAGGCTAGATACAATAATTAAACTCATTGTCAATGGATCCCAAACCTGTCGGTACCAATAGCATTGTTCTTATTAGAAATCAACAATGTTATGAGTACACCTAACTTGCACCCCACATGGTGATGTGGCAGACAAGGAGAAGCCCATTATTTCAGGTGGACCACACATTGGGCTTCTCCTTGTCTGCCACCTCACCTTGGTGTGCCTGTGTGGTGCAAGATAGGTGCACCCATATCATTTTTGTATTTGAAATGATACGGTATTTTGAGTGGAGGATACAATAATTAAACTCATTGTCAATGGAAATTGATCTGATGCGAAATATTACTGTTATTTGAAATGACTATTTGTGAAGAAGCTTACGTTATTCATATGATTAAAATTAAGAAATTGTCCATTCCGTGGATAAGATAAAATACGTGCATCAAATTATCTTTACCATTTTTTTAAATTTTTTTTATCAGCAAAGAAGAAATCTTTACCAGATTCTTTACATTTTAAACAATAAAAGTTTATTTTTCTACCTCAAATAGTAGCTTAAAAGATCATCTTTGTTTATGCGCTCTCTCCATGAGAGTTGAGACCCTTCGATTATGACTGCTCAAACACCAAATTAATACTATGAATATAAATTATCACTGTCTATAAGGAACAAAAGTTGAAGCAAAAAAATGAATGTATTTGCAGATCGAACATTTTTTTATTTTATTGTCTAAATGTTGATTGTGACTTTGAAAAGAAAGGGCAAAATTTGAAATATACACAATTATATATACCCATTAAAAAGTCAACAGGGACATACATTTAGGAAGTTGGAGCAACAAAAAATGGCATCATGGTCTAAGAAAATGGGACGAAGGGAGTATTATGTTAATCAATGAGATTTATTTTCCGAATTATACGGTTGATTGGATCTCATACCAAATTACTCCATACAAAATAACATGAGAGTCCATGACAAAATATACAAGTGAACCAACGAAACCAAGTATACAACTGAGCTCGAGTAGCTTAAATTTTTCATACATCATAGGCAAACGAGTAGAGCAGTAGTACGCTCAAGTTTGGTTAAAAACATTAACAAGTTTCAAAAATATGTTCAAACTTGATTTATTTATGTAACAAATGGATCTCAAACGAGCTTTTTATGAGCGAACACGAACTCGATAAACAAAAAATAAAAAATAAACAAACAAACAAAAAAGCCCTTTAGAACAAAAGGAGTGGCAAGGCTTGTAGCTGGATTTGACCTTCTTTTTGTTTTTTGTTTTTTTTGGTAAATATACGATATTATAAAAACTAAACATAACCATGTCTCGGTATCCCTATATAATAATCAATTAATTGTTGTAACAGAAATAGAGGACGTTGGATTGGAGAAAAGTAATAGAAATTACGTTTATGATTTAAAGGCCTGCTTAGCAACCAAATTTGTGCATTGATTTGACTTTCTGACTTTATCTTAGGCCTTGTTCTCGAATGAATTTTTATGAGATAAAATCTAGTTTTTTTTTTGAGGTATGATAGAATCACATTATTTTCCCAATGGATAAAATCTAGCTTTGATAAAGGTGTTTTCCAAATGCTTTTGTGAGATAAAATCTAATTTTGATAAAATCTAATTTTGCTAAAATCCATTGAGGATCTTAGATTTTATCAAAACTTGATTTTATGAGATAAAATCCATTGGAGAACATAGAGACAAACCGACAAGCAATAGTTGTTTTTTTTTTTCCAACAAAAAAAATTTCTCTCTACCAAGAGAGTTTCTTTTCTAGGGTTTCCCTAGATAGCCGCCGCAGCCCATCCCCATCCCCTACCATCACACTCCTTTGACCTCCTTCACTCCCTCTACCTCCTCTCTACAGATCGATTTCCTTGGGTTGGGTTGGGGGGCTCCACCCCTTGGCTCCACCTCCCCCCGCCCCACCTTCCCACCGCCCTAACCTCGCCACCGTGCCGCGCCAGTCTCGATACAAGTCAGTTTCTTCTCCCCTCTGCCCCTCCTCACACTCGTTCCACCACTTCACCTTTCTACCTCTCCCTCCGCTGAAACCATGGCTACCCCTCGCCTCCTCCATGGCAGTTTCACCTGCCTTGTTTGAGGCCTATTTTGACTCAGTGATGACGTTAGGGTGGCTCAGGCCCCTCCGGCGAATAATGATTCTGATAACCGCTGGCGGCGGCTCAGCATCTTGGTTCTTGGCTGGAGAAGCAGCTGGCTTTGCATACTCAGTGTAACTCATCGCCTTTCAGAGCGACTCAGCAGGGCAACTCAGTGGGTCTTCTCAGTGGGGCGACTCAGTTTATTTAGTTCATTCCGGCTAAGTTTTTGTGTTATTTGTTTCAGTTTTGTTTCTTTTTGCGATTTGATTTCCATGAAGTCTAGATTTCATTTGAGCTTTCATGGGTTGGATTGAGCCATAGGCTAGTTACTATTGTGGTTTGGGTAGGACCCTATGCATCGACCCTCGTATGGGCCTGCGTCTGCTCTACAGTATGAGTCTTAGAGCCCCATGCCCGTCATGGCTATTGTGGTGTGCTCGTTGCCCGAGTCATAGTAGTTTCGGTTCTTTCCGTTTTTTGTATTGAAATCTTGTATTTGGCTTGGCTTTCGGGCCGTAGTAATGAAATGACTTTCAGTTCAAAAAAAAAAACAAAAAAATAATTTCGATTACTCTTTGAAAATTATCTATTAAAGGGGTCGAGAAAACACGATGGCACAACAAATATTGATCTCTTACTATATATGCATTTATATAACATACATATCAAAGAATTGGCAACGCCAACTCTTGGGGCCACCTCGTTCTTACGGGCAAGCATGTAAAATTTTGTGAAAAGGGCTTTATGGACTATTCTAAAATGAGTGCAAAATACTCAAGAGATACCTTGTATTACGGAAAAAAGAAAGAAGTTAAAGAAGTGAAAGTAGCTGTCATGGTCTGAAAAAAGATACCATGTTGGACACTGGAAGGTGCACGAATTAGAAGTGGTGGAATTGTCGAATATTTTGACGAAGTACTCAAAATCAAATCAATTCCTTGCCCCACTTTGCTTTGATTAGAAGGTACGTACGGTCATTGTTTCTGGAAATGTGTTCAATGTATTGAACTGAAACGTATCAAATGCTGTCATGCTGAAGACAGCTAAGGTTGGAATCTTGCATTCGAATTCATCGTATTGAATCTTCTATTGTTTTACTCAGACTTATTTTGGCCTAAAAAGTTAAACATATTTTTTGTTTTTTTGACTTATTTTGGCCTAAAAAGATGTAAAGTTAATTATTAGCAAAAAACAAATGACTTTTTGAAACTCAAAAAAATAAAAAACATGCTTAACTTTTAAGGCCAAAATAAGCCTCGATATTTTTTTTTCTCCATATTTTCCGACCGTAACAAGGGCGTTGGTTCTTCTGGAGCAATGCTCTTCTCGTTAGACGCTAGTATGAATTTGTCCATAGAGTTATAAATTATGTACTAGTGTGCGGTCAGAGCGCCCCAGAGCACCTCGTCACACCTTGCCGCAAGTCTCTCCATAACTAATGTTGTTTGTTGATGTAACAATGCTCTCTGACTAGACGATCAAAAAAAAAAAAAAAACAATGCTTCATGAGTGCTGAATAACTTTATAACTCTTGAGAAATATTAATCGATCAGTACATATAATTTGTGTCCTAAATCTGAAAAACTCTTGTTTTTTTTTTAACCAGGAAACTCTTCCTTGTTACTTGAAGGGATCTTCTCCTCCACATATTGACCATGGACCCCATCATAAAATGTGTGAGCCCCACATCCCATATCAATGGGAGATGGGGACACCTCAGTTACCACAAAATCATCTCCCCCTAGAGTTACCACAAAATCATCTCCCCCTAGATTTACGGAAAATGATTGTGACACACACATTCAACCACACACAACCACACACACACTCACATGCGGTGGGATCCACCGGAGGGTCCCACCGCATGTGAGTGTGTGTGGTTGAGTGTGTGTGTATGTATCACTATTCTAGATTTACCAAAGTAATAACTGCATGTTGTACTTTAACCCTCTGACTAGGCATATGGCCAGCAAGTAATAAGAAAAACAAAAACGAAAACGAAAAAAAAAAACAAAAACAAAAACTGGTTAGGTCAAGGAAAAAAAAGAAAGAATGAAAAGGAACCCTTTGTCATCTCTGTCATAAAACACTCACACACGTTATTTGGTAGTACAAGCAGCCCATGAGTTCAAAACTTGTTTCCAAACTGTTTCAAAATTTCTTGTGTCATGCATGCATACTTTTCTAGTCTAAGAATGAAACCGGTCCAATAAGAATGAAATATTTAATTTTCACGTCGCTTTGAAATTTTGACGTAAGATCTTTCGTTTGCATGTCTATACTTCTAGTTTGAAATAAATTATTAACTAAAATAAAGTGATGGAAATTGATTATTTAATTTACATCCAGACAAGTACGAAGTACTAATAATACATAATTTGCTAAAAATTTGTAAAAGACGAAAAAACACGAATAAAATCAAAATTTTCGTACAGAGATTTTGTGTGTTGAAAAGAATAAAGCACTACCTGAAAACCTTGGGCTTGGAATTGCTTAAACCAAATTTATCAATTTAGGCAACATAAACAAACCACAACGAAACTGAAAAAGCTGCCTCAACCAAGGACTAAAGCAGCACTATTGGAAAAAGAAGCAAAGTCCTTTGCGCCCCCGCCCCCCCTGACACCGCACACCCCCCAGGCCCCACCCCTAATTATGATTTTACCCCTACTCTTTTCATTTAATTACTATAGTTTTATTACTTTATATCTTTTATTTAATTAACTCATTTCTTTATATTAATTCATTTAATTATTTTATTTATTTATTTTATTTTATTTAGTTTTTTTATTTAAATATTTATTTATATCTTTTATTAATTTTTTTCTCTTCTTTCTTTTTAGAAATTAGTGGCCCTCCTTTAATTACTATAGCTTTATTATTAATATTAATTTATTTCTTTAATATTAATTTATTTCTTTATTACTTTATATCTTTTATTTAGTTAACTCATTTCTTTATATTAATTCATTTAATTATTTAATTCATTTATTTTATTTTATTTAGTTTTTTTATTTAATTCATTTATTTTATGTTATTTAGTTTTTTTATTTAATTCATTTCTTTTGCACAACGTATTTTTGTCTATAAAAGAAAAGGCTAGGGTTTGAGTAGTTGATTAGAAGAAAACTAGAGGCTAGGGTTTGAGTAGTTGATATACTAATAAACAACTATCCTAAAAAACATATGAGACATGTCAACAATTATGAAACCACATTTGCAATTTCGCCTTAGTTTTTTCTTTTACGAAAGCAAGAATATTAGACAATGTATTGTTAAGTACCGAAAAATGTTGATTCTTTTTAACACATAGGTGTTGTCTGCAATACCTCAAGGTAAAAGCTGAGCGTACTTGATACCAACTTTGGAAGGAAACTTATGAGCAAAAATTGTGGCGAATTTGGTAGTTCTTACCACAATAATGTGTATAAATTAAAAGGCCATACGGTGTTTAGATGTGGTTAATTTTTTGGATTTTTTTCTTGCACAGGTGTTTGTCTTGAAGTCGTAAGTTCACGATCAATGGTTCCTCAAGCTGCACAAGTCTTGATTTGTGGTTTTGCGTACTGGGTGTCGTGCCGGGACTACAATTTGGAGGGAATATTGATTAGGGCTGCACAAGTCTTAATTAAATAAATAAAGTTAAAATAGTAAATCAAATTAATAAAATTAGAACCAAAAAAACAAAATAAAAAAAAAAAGGAATTTGGGCCGGAATAATGAGGGAGAGGGTGGGGTGGGGCCCGGGGTGGGCATTGTCAGGGGAGTACAAAGCACCTCTCGAAAAAGAATAAGAATAATGGGTTGGTGGCGGGTCCAAGTTCCAACTCATGCATGCCCATAATTAGTAATTAGTGTAGATTCAAAAACAACTTCAGACTCAATGCGCATGCAACTAGAGCCACAGAATAATCATGATTATATCTAGAAAGTTTGCCAGCTTCAAGCTCAAGGCAGAGACTCATCTACTTACCCTTATTCTATCCATTTTTTGGAGTTATATTTTCATCCTTTTATCTTGTAAAAAAACATATTTACCCTTATTTAGTGTAATACTTTGGTTGGCCAAATTATTAAGAGAAAGGAGTAATTAAGAGGAATCTGAATTCTTAAACTTTTAAATCAAAATGGGGAATATAAGACAATTTTTCTTGATGTACAATTTATCCGTAATCTTGCGTGATGGATTACTTTCATCATCGTTAACATGTTTATTCAAAAGTCATACCATGTAATATCCAATTACTATGTTCGTTGTTTTATATTTATTTTTACCATCCAATTTTGACGAACATTGTAGAGATTGATCTCTATAAATTTGTACATGGATCATGGTAAAAAATTCAACTCTGTACTTACAATAATTATGGACAAAAATTGAACTCTGTAATCACACTAATTATGGTACAATTCATCGCCTAATATAGTGCCCAACATTGGGACCTCAAAGTTTAGTTTTACATCCCAAAATTCTTTGTCTTATATTGTACCTAATTTTAGAACCTCAAAGTTCAATTTTACATCCCAAAATTCTTTGCCTTATGTGATACCCAATTTTAGGACCTCAAAGTTTATTTTTACATTCCAAAATATTCTGTGTCTTATCTAATACCAATTTTAAGACCTCGAAGTTCAATTTTTACATCCGAAATTTCATAGCCTTATATAGTACCCAAATAATAAGAAAATTTAATCAATCAAGGGTATTTGTTGGTCTATTCAAATTTTGGGATGGAAAAATAACCATTCAAAATAACCAGGATGAAAACTTCCGGCGACCTACGAAAAAAAGCCAATATTTAAGTACCCAATAAATATATATCTTCTAACTACGTAATACACTTCAACAAAGTATTGGATTTTTTGCGGTCCTTCATCGGATCCGATTCCGAATAGCCTAATTTAAGCGAGTGAGCCCTACTCTAATTGTTTAAACGCATCAAACCGACCACGTAGTTGACTTAATTGGTTTTTTCGATCGTACAAGCGATTGAGTGTCTATATATTTTAAATAAAGCATAGGAGATACCATCAACATCAATCGCATGCATTTCCTATTTGAAGAAGAACCTAGCTTTTAAAAAGAAAAGTTGGTAAAAATACCATCATTCTTGTGTCTGCTTATAAAAAGCAAAGTTGGTTAAAATACCATCATTCTTGTGAGTGGTTTCTTCATATATATATACAGTTGTAATTTCTTTGTTAGCCCACCTACACATTCGGGGACCAGGGGCCCTGCTGTGCGGGTGCCACATGGCACCGTGCCATGCGGCACCCGCACAGCAGGCCCCCCAAATCCCACATTCGGTAGGTCGATCTCATCATATTTTTTAGTAATTGGGTACTTATAATTTGACCTGATTCTTTTGTACTTAAGAATTTATGTATAAACTGGATTGGCGTCGGTAGTATTATTGCGAGAAAGTGTTAGTATGGGACACTCTACTTTGACTCGTTCGTATTTCGTGCAGCTTACACACACGTTTTGTATTGACTCTTAATGAATCAAGATACTTGCCTTTGATGGTTTCTCATGCGATTCCTCATGTGACACATAAGAGGACTTACGGTCTTAATTCACGATCTGAACCGTTTATGAAAAAATCAAGTTGATCGGTGATCAGTTATAGCTAGGTTGATTAAGTTTTGTCACAAATGAAATACACAATCAGACTTTGACCGTTTGTTTCACTTCTAACAAAATATGTTTTTGATCAATTGGATACTGATGTCCAATGAAATTGATTTTTGCAAGGACTTTAAACACATTAAGACTTACAAAATGAATTGTTTGGATTGTCAAATGAACCCTTGCTCAATTCCGTTTTGCGTCTTATGAGGAACCATAAGGGATCATCACCTTAGAGGATCTCAACTCCTCTTATTATGGCCGCATTTATGTTAGTGCATGTTAATCGAGGAAACGGTAAGTTCCACTTTTACCCCCTTGGTGCAGAAGCAAGGCGTTGAGTTAAATATTCAATGAGCAACTATGTGGGTAAGTCAGTCAATTCACTTACTCTCCATTCTCAAAACTTCGTTCACCGCAAATAGACGTGTAATTTTGGATTAAAAAAATAGAATACTTTAATGCAAAAAAATTTAAATTGCTTTACGCCTATTTAAAGATCTCAATTGGTTTTTCAATTTGGTTCATAGAAATTAAAAAATTATGCACAAAAATACTTTATTTTTTAATTCAAAAATCACAAGTTAGACTAAATTTTTGTGGGACGGCGAGAGTATATTGTTGGAACAGAGGCACTGGAATGAAACGGGCCCTGGGTGACATGGGCTGGTCTAAGACTGGGATGGCCCAAGTCTCTCCAAGAACCCCACCACTCTAACTTAACGCCAAACCCAATAGGCCTTCAACTGAGGTATGTAAGCCCGCTCAGCCTGGATCAAGACCCGGAGCAAATATTTCAAAGAGAAACTTGAAGGAAAAAACGTGAGGCCCATCTCTCTTGAGTAACGGGATGGACATCGGTCCAGGCCCAATCAACAAAAAATGGTATTACTAATTAGCATGCATCTCAGGCCGGCCACTATTGAGGCAATTACGGGCCGGTACAGCTCGGAAGCTTAATTTACGCCCAGGTACGATCAGAGTCAAATGGCCCAATGCACCAGCAGGTACAATTTACTCCCATATTCTCTCTCTCTCTCTCTATATATATATATATATATATTAGTATTGCAGGATGACTTTTAGTGAATGGAGCTTCCTGAGCTTGCCATGTGTCCCCCAATCCTTTGCACTTTTCAGCAATTAGCAAAGTCCTAAATGGTAGTAGTTAATTCCTTACCGAGTTAAGCTTTGCTGCCGTACATATTTTTTTACGATAAAAGGAATGATTTTATTCATTGAGAAAGGAAACAAGTACTTTTCCTTTCCTAATTAAACATGTCATTGACAAAGGAAAAATAGTCTTACGGTAACACAATATCTTCAGTCATCCTAAAAGGTCCATTAACATCCATAATCATGATCAATAGCATCCGAAAGTCTTAAAGATATGTTATTGACATAAAAGGTGTCATATTGCCAACATTGTAAACTTGCCTTATCTCCTAAGGGTTTTGAAATAAACTTTCCTCTGGAGTATTCAGATTCTACTTCGTGTTAGCATGAACAAAAAAGGAATGATTAATTTTGTAAGGAAGTTTCGGAAGAAAAAAACATTAGGGGTAATAAAATATTTTTTAATTTTGTAAGTGCTTAAACTCAAGCAAGCTTCCTTAAAAAACAAATTCCGAAAAGGAAATTGTTTACGAAATTTGCCTACCTAATTTCATAGAAGAATAATAGAAAGTCCGAAAATGAGGAGAGTAATAAGGAAATTGTTCAAAAAACTTTCCGAAATAATTGTCTAGCTTTGCATCAACTATATCCCCATTAGTGAAGGAGAATTGAGTTACGTATCAGTACCATCCGTAATCCTCCCCTTCAGCAGCTTTGCCAAAGTTGAACGATAGGCAGTCCCGGCGAAGGTAAGATCAGGTATATATCCTCTGCTCTTTTTCTGTTGAAGATATAAATGATAAAGTTATCTATCTTTCTAACATTTTAAGCTTTTTTACATGAGTTGGTGATTTACAATCTAATATTTCTCCCAGCTATCTCTCTCCCTCTTATCTTCTTGCTATACCACTATCTTATCTGTTCAAAGCCAGATTTTTTTTCTTATCTGTTCAAAGTAAAAAACAAAAATCCTTTAACAAAAACCGTATCTCAATTGATGCTTAACTTTATTTGGACATAAGACACTACCAAGTGTGGTTCATGAGTGTGATTCATTATGTAAATTTTGTTAATGTCACAAGATGGATCATGAGAACAATAATCCGAATGTGAAACGGTCCCAAAAAAAGATGGATTGCGTAGTTGGTTTGGGTTTAATCAGTGCAAATTTTCTTTCGTACAAAGGAAAAGGAATGATTTTGTTCACATAAAACATCAGATTTGTATTTTTATCACTGTTGTCATTTTGCTATACCACTATCTTATCTTCTTTTCTCTACTTTTATTTGTTGGTCAATAAGCTTTCTGTTGGTTGACATTTTTTTTTTTACAGCAAAATCAATTGTGTAGAGGGAAAGACATACAGATTTTTACAGCAAAGGTAATGTACAAGATTTTCTCTCTCCGAAAACAATGAATTCGGCATAAAAGTTTAATTTGATGATCCATGCAAAAAGCAAAAATATGGATTAAAAAAATGGAAAAGTTATATGCATTTTTTTTTATCCGAGTAAAGTCAAATTTTTTTTTCTTATTTGTTCAAAGTAAAAAACAAAAATCCTTTAACAAAAACCGTATCTCAATTGATGCTTAACTTTATTTGGACACAAGACACTGCCACGTGTGGTTCATGAGTGTGATTCATTGTGTAAATTTTGTTAACGTCACAAGATAGATCATGAGAACAATAATCCGAATGTGAAACGGTCAAAAAAAAAAAGATGGATTGCGTAGTTGGTTTGGGTTTAATCAGTGTAAATTTTCTTTCGTACAAAGGAAAAGTAATGATTTTGTTCACATAAAACTTCAGATTTGTTTTTTTTTTATGAATCAATCATTATTATATAAATAATTATTGACTAATTACTATTTAGCAATAAATACTGACAAAAAAATTATCTTGAGGAGCAATCTATCATTTTCATTTTCACACGCATAAGGAAAGATTAAAAAATACTTCAATATTTGTTCCATAAAAAGCACCTGTATGCATACCTAAAAAGCACGTGTATGCAAATGATAGATTGACACGCCTAAGGAAAGAATACAAAACCTCTACGTGATGAACAATGTACTCCTGTGGTGACATACGTGTTAACAGTTAATTGGTCCGAAGAATGTTTGTACCTATTCAAAGGTAATAGACACAAATGCCTTCATTGTCAGATGATGATAAATATAAACTGATGTTGTCTAATATGACTTGATTTTAATAAATTTTAATATTATACATGTAGAACTATCGAGGAATGACAAAGGAGCATTGGAATCATCGTGATAACAACTTTAGAAAGGCATTGAGAATCATTATGACAGTTTTAGATATTGGGTTAAGTTTCAGAGACCTTTGTTTAGTTTACTTCTACTGGATTGTGAGTAGATGTCATGAATTCTTTACGAATTGCGACAATTTAAAATATGTCGAACTTTGTTTGGTTTGAATTTTGATTAAGCATGTGCACTTGGATTCGCTCTGTGCATAGCACGGGTTTGATGCTAGTACATATATAACACAAAATAGAGTGGTTTTCAAATTTACACATTTTGTCAACATAAATCCTCAACCTTCATTCTTTCAAAGGCCAAGATGGAAAGAATATCCCTCTCACAAACTAACTTTTGAGTGGCAATTTAGTAATTACATTGTAACTCCAATGACAAAAGTATAACACATTTTTTGCCGGTTTCAAAATTCAAAAATTCATTTCCTCTCTAATCCCCTCTTTCTAACCTGGGTACTGCCTACTATACCTCCTCCTCTTCTTAATCACAGGGGGACGTTCGTACGAAGTCGGTCCAGTCTCAACTACAACAGAGTTGTTAGAACTACAACAGAGTTGTTAGAACAGCACGAGATTGTGGGTTTCGGCTTGAGTGTGAAATTTGGGATTTTGAGAGTTGGGTTCGATCAAATTGATACGGAATGAGGTGAGAGAGAAGGGTTTATGGGTTTTGTAATTGGTAGACCTCGAAATGGTGCTGAAGAAGAACAAGGGGAAGACCAGCGGGAGAGTGACATTTTTGCTACACAATTGTGGGTTTTTTATACTTTCTAATGTCCTTTGTCTTCCTTTACACTGAATATTTCTCTCTTCTACTGAACTTCGTTTTCAACTATTTTGAGAAGAAGATGGCCGAAGAAACAGCTCCCAGATGAGGAGGAGGGTTTAGAAAGAACAAAGATTTACCCCCAAAAAAAAAAAAAAAAATCCACTCCACTCAGTAGATCTAGTTCTTTACTCTTTATTCAAATTTAGACTCAAACTCAAATTTAAAATTTAAGTAAAAATCATTCAAAATCCTCTTCCACTGGTTTTCAAATTTACACATTTTGTCTACATAAATCCTCACCCTTCATACTTTCAAAGGCCACGATGGAAAGAATATATCTCTCTCACAAACTAACTTTCGAGTGGCAATTTAGTAATTACATTGCAACTCAAATGACAAAAGAATAACACATTTTTACTAGTTTTAAAATTCAAAAATTCAATATTCAATATTCAAATCCTTCGAACGCTACTCTCTCTCGGAAAATTCCAGACCCACCGACTCTCTCTCTCTCCGACATCGACAAGAAAGCCAGAGGTCTTTCTAATCCCAGAGGTCTTTCTAATCGCTTCTCATTTCTTTGTTTCTTATACATACGGCCTGTTTATAGATGTGTTTTTGTTTCAGATCTTCTGTACAAGGACTACCAGGGGGACCACAAGTTCACTATCGCTACCTACACCTCAACCGGAGTCGTGAGTCTAATTTAGGGAAAGAAATCCAAAACTAATTTATTTCGGTTCATTTGTTCTACGATCTGTAGTTCATATGATGGAGTTCCTGCTGAGGGGATTTTAATAGCTGACGGGTACCGATTCACAGGTAAACTCGCTCAACCATCGCCAAACTTTGTTGATTTCATCTTCAAAATGATATTCTGAAATTCTCATATTGTCTTGGCGGACCCGATTCACAGCTAAACTCGCTCAACCGTCGCCAAACTTGATTTCATCTTCGAAATGGGATGCTGTAGTTCTCATATTGTCTTCCGAATGGCCTCTGCCATGGGTTTTCAAATGGATTCTGAAGTTCTCATATATCAATGTATGTTTTTTTTTTCATTTACAGGTGTGACAGAGCTGTTTTGTGTTGATTCTGTAAGGTAATTGAACTATCTCTATTTCTTTCTTTCACTTTTTGTTGGTCTATTTTTCTTTGATTTGAAATGACTGATGTTAACTTCTTTTTGTTCTTTTCCTATTGTTTTAAAGTATTTGTGTCCTCCTTTGAAAATCGTTTGTGTCCTGTCCTGTATCCATGTTCGTGCTACATTGAGAACGATTTAATTTAGCCTTAGAGTTTTGTATTGAGTGATACTTGGGCTGAATATGATGGAGTTCCTAATTTTTTGCTCTTTCTTATATTAAATGCAGCAAAAGCCCGACGAAGGGTGTATGATCTAATGGGTCTCATAAGGTTAATAAGGTAATGTACTTTACCTTGTAGTTTATCTCATTTCTATTATTTCACCTTGAATTTGAATATGCATGGGCGGCGAACTAGAGCTCTGTCAAATTGGGACATCTGTAGACACCAAAATTTGGCTCTGCGAATGTTTTAAGGCCCCGCCTTGGGTAACACCTGACGATGACGAATGATCTCGTAAGCTGTGGTTTGAGGTTTTGAATCTCATGAACTAATTGAACCTTTTGAACATCAGCCCGTACTCACCCCAACCAAACCTTTCGTCTTTAACACATGTCCGAATTCATCATCAACGCTAGGCCACCACAAACATCTGATCCATGACAGATCCATCTACATACCGACGGATCCAATGTCTCAGTGAGATCGATAACTCGGCAAGCACAAGCAAAAACCTGTCGGCATATCAATCTGTCGAACATTCTGGAACATTCCATGAGTTGTTCAATCAAACATGAACTCTTCAATCCGGTCAGCTTAGCTTGGTGTACACGACGAGGACTCTCGAAGATCATAAAAAAGATGATTATCATGGGATTTTCATCGGATTTAATTTAATTTTATATTGATTATCTCTTGAGCCCTATAAATATAACCCTTTGGTTAAGGGTCTAGGCATCACAAAATTACAAATTCCACATATACAATCATCACCCTGAAGCAATTACCCTCACATATACACTCTTCATAGTCATCTCTGCAAAACCCCTCTAACCCCGCAACTTGAAATCAACTAATCTTCAAAACCCATAAAAATCCCTTTAGTTCTAGGCTTTCAACCACAAATCACACCAATCTTCGAGATCTGAGCCTTGATAATCAAATCAAGCAACTGAGGGTTCAAGATGGGATGCCAACTAGGCCTCCGGGCAAGTCAATTTCAATCGCAGTTCCCGTTTTTACATCATAGCATGTTTTCTGTAGTTTCTAGTGTTAGGAGGAACGCCGGTTGACACATGAAACCCCGTGCGGTATGTCGGCCTTGGTTGACAGATCAATTTACCTGGGAAACTGTGTTGTATATATGTTTAGCATGCTCCTGCATCCTTACCCCGTCATACTTTCATGTCATCCCTCATCGGTTGATTGCTAATTACTTAATTATTTATTTACAAATCAAATTGTCTAATGAATAAGCTCTGTGTCAAGCAAAGTAAAGGCAACCTTTGTGGTTGGACAAAAAGGGGCGCCTAATTCCTTCCCTTTTCGTACCTTGGCTTCTGAATCGAAAAGAATCTATGTTCGGTTTCTTGGTTCCTAAAACAGTGGCGACTCTAAACAATTTAAGTACCGCGTAATGGCTACAATCAACACATAGTATTCCGCAACGGATGCAAAGAGTAAATGCCAATCGATATCCAAACGCTAGCCAAGTGTGGCACCGATTTGCACTAAATCATCTCTCCCTAGATTTACCAAAGTAATAAGGAGTATTGGACTTCAACCCGCAAGTAATAACAAAAGTAAAAACAAAAACAAAAAATTATTGGTTAGGTCAAGGAAAAAAAGAAAGAATGAAAAGGATCCCTTTGTCATCTCTTTCATAAAAAACTCTCACACATTTTTTGATAATGCACGCAGCTCACGAGTTCAAAACTTGCTTCGAAATGATGTGTGAGAGTCATTCGTGAAAGAGACTGTTTCTTACAAAAATATATACTTGTGAGAGTGTTTTAAGAAAGAGTTGACAAAAATATACTCCCTCCGTCCCATTTTATTTGTCCCTTTTGGGAAAGTGGGTTTTTAAGGGGTATGAAAACTTTGTATTGACTTTTCTATTTTGCCTCTAAATCCAGTCAATATTATTGTGACCAAATTTGTGAGGCTAATTTATTATATGAAAGTCAAAACATATTCAATATGGATCTTGTTTGATAGATATCAATTAGTTTTATTATACAAAATTTTCAAAATTATAAAAACCGTTATAAAATAAAAGATAATAGACTAGCCAATTAAAATGGGAAAAGTACTTTTTAAGGGTAAAATTGGAAAGTGACTCAGTTTTGATGAATGTTTTTAGAAGTGGGACAAATATTTTGAGACATCCCAAAATAGAAAGAAGGACCAAAAAATTAGGACAAAGGGAGTACTTAGGACATCTTTCTTTCAAAAATATATTAATTAGTCATTCATGAAAGAGACTGTTTTTTAGATATATTGACTACAGGCCCTGCTCCCATTGAACAGCTTCATAATATACCAACCCAACCCGAAGAACTCAGATTGCTTCTAGTATAAACAAGGATGAAGCTAGAGGGGGACCAGTAGGGTGGTCGCCCCTGCAAGAAAAAAAAATCTCTAGTATTTTAGAAAAAAAAATTCGCCCTTGTATAAAAAAATACCTGATTCCATCGCTGAGTATAAAATATAAGGATTTTCCATAGTCGGTTCTCAAGTTAAAATGAAAATTTCATTATAAGGGAATCTAACATTTTAACCGTACAAAATTTATGACTTTAAAAATGTGTTCAAATTTGGTTCGTCTATTAGTCAAAAATTGACTTAAATCAGGAACTGTCTTAAGTTGAGTTTTTTGAGTTGTGTATTGTGAGAGGATAACCTGACTCATAAAACACAATATGTCGGTTTTTTAAGTTAGTTTTGAAATAAGTTGGTTTCTGGAAAAACCGTCAAAACAAGCTTCATATATCAAGCTGATCAGTTAGTTGAAGTCAAGTACTTTGCAAATGGAATGGAGTGCAGTTGGTGCTTCCTTTATACTCACATGGGCAGGGTTCAATTCCCGTAAGCACCCATCTCCCTCCCCTAGTCCCCTAAGATTGAGTAGATTAGGTTTAATGAATGGCAAAAAAAAAAAAAAGTCGAGTACCTTGAGTTGGGTAATAATGACCTTAAGTTTTACTCTAGCTATTAGGGGTGAGCACGAGTCGGGTAGGGTCGGGCCCGACACCCGACCCGATTATCTCGGGTTCGGAAAAATCAAACCCGCACCCGATCCGATAGTGCTTCAAAACCGAACAAATCGGGTCTTTCGGGTTTCGGGTTAGCACGGTTTAAAAAAAAAAAGGAAAATTACAATTGTTTTTAGAGGAAACAGAGGAGATGAACAGCAACGAACCCAGATCAAGTTTGTAACCTTTATTTCGACCTTCCATAGTCTAATGCTTGAGCCTTGAGCATTTTCCATGGAGGTTTTTCAACAAATTTACAGAGGTAAAGGTAAGAGAAACAAATGGGTTTATTGAGGAAGATGACCATGACCTTCACAGCTGCGAGAGAGAGAGTGTGTAGCCTTTTGGTCTCTTGGGTAATAGCTAATGAGAGAGAACGTAGTGGTGCTAGCATTGAAGTAATTCTTCTGTAATGGGAGCAGTTGGCATTTACTGGTGCTAGGCTCTAGGGAATAGAGTAGCTGTGGAAAATGGTAACATTTCTTGGACACAGTATTGAATTGATGGGAGAAGGAAAACATAAGATAAAGAGAGGAGAGAGAATAGACTTTTCGTTTTTTCTCCTTCCCCATATTTTTAAGGAGGGAGACCCGCTACCCGACCGATGTACTGGAAAAACCGCCCGATTACAACCGGGTCGGATCGGGTTGAACGGTTTGATGCTCAGCCCTACTAGCTATAGGCCTATAGCTGCCTTTTAAAGTGAAACCCAGCTGGAGAATGCGTTCATCTCAGTGTCTTGACTATTCTCCGAAAGTAAAACCGCGTCGTACTATTGAAACCTAGGAACTGTAGTGATCCAGTGGGCAAATCAGAGCCTAAAAGGGCATCTCATCATCCTCTCCACTTTAACCTTTGCCAAACTCCCAAAAACACACCAAAATCAGCCTCTATTTTTTCTCACCAAATTGTTTTTGCTACAGTACCGCATCAAATTTTGTGTGATACTGTTCATGCACCAAACCTTTTTTTATTGTTTCTTTCGGTGGTCTTCCCGAGTTTTGTGCGGCTGAAGTGAGGGGGAGGAGGGGCACACGTGTAAGACTGTGTGTAGAGGGGAAGACAATTTAATTGATAAAGGGGGGGTCCACCGCCTTTTTTCTCTCCGGAAATAATTTCCCCAAGCGGGAAGGTTAGAGATTTATGGAGATTTTTTTTTTTTTATAGATTTGAGGGAAATAATTTAATATAGTAAAGTTAAAATAGAGAGTCTGATTTTGGGAGTTTTTGATAAAGTGTCTTGCAAATTTATAAAATGTGTTTTTGAAATTAAATTTGGTGAAAATTTTGGTTCTTCTGATAAGGATGCTCTTGTATAAAGGCCTTCGGAGGATGGCTAAGAGCACCTTAATTATAAGAGGAGAAAAGTGAGGGGACAAAAATATGGAGTTGAAGAAAAGTTTGAAGTTGGGGGGGGGGGACACACGTGTAAAGCTGTGTGTGGAGGGGAAGACAATTTAATTGATAGGGGGGTCCACCACATTTTTTCTCTCCGGAAATCATTTCCCCAGGCAGGAAGGTTAGAGATTTAGGGAGATTTTTTTTTTTTTTTTTTATAGATTTGAGGGGAATAGTTTAATATAGTAAAGTTAAATTAGAGAGTCAGATTTTGTGAGTTTTTGATAAAGTGTCTTGCTAATTTATAAAAGGTGTTTTTGAAGTTAAATTTGGTAAAAATTTTGGTTCTTCTGATAAGGATGCTCTTATATAAAGTCCTTCCGAGGATGGCTAAGAGCACCTTAATTATTAGAGGATAAAAGTGAGGGGACAAAAATATGGAGTTGAAGAAAAGTTTGAAGTTGGGGGGGGGGGGGGGGGGGGGGGGACACACACGTGTAAAGCTGTGTGTGGAGGGGAAGACAATTTAATTGATAGGGGGGGTCCACCACATTTTTTCTCTCCGGAAATCATTTCCCCAGGCAGGAAGGTTAAAGATTTAGGGAGATTTTTTTTTTTTTTTTTTATAGATTTGAGGGGAATAGTTTAATATAGTAAAGTTAAAATAAAGAGTCTGATTTTGGGAGTTTTTGATAAAAAGTGTCTTGCTAATTTATAAAAGGTGTTTTTGAAGTTAAATTTGGTGAAAATTTTGGTTCTTCTGATAAGGATGCTCTTATGTAAAGTCCTTCGGAGGATGGCTAAGAGCATCTTAGGTCCTTAATTTTAAGAGGAGAAAAGTGAGGGGACAAAAATATGGAGTTGAAGAAAAGTTTGAAGTGAGAGGGGGGGGCCACACGTGTAAGGCTGTGTGTGGAGAGGAAGACAATTTAATTGATAGGGGGGGGGGCACCACATTTTTTCTCTCCGGAAATCGTTTCCCCAGGCGGGAAGGTTAGAGATTTAGGGAGATTTTTTATTTTATTTATTTATAGATTTGAGGGGAATAGTTTAATATAGTAAAATTAAAATAGAGAGTCTGATTTTGTGAATTTTTGATAAAGTGATTTGCTAATTTATAAAGGCTTTTTCTATAATCCACCCATTGGGTGTACCATAGGTGTAAGTCACGCGCTTCAAAAGGAATCTTCTTCCAAGTCTTCTGACACTACTGTTGTTTGAAAAATTGACATGACATTTGCTCATCTATTAATAGGACAATAGACGCGGTGCTTTCTTTTTCGTCAAATCAAGGAGGGAAATGATATGTGTACACCGCTTGTGCACCGCAAATGCACATCACCCTGATGTAGCAAATGATGAGAAACCCAATGTTGGGCTCACCCAAAAAATGAGTTTCTCCTCATTTGCAACATCAGGGTAGTGTGTATTTGGAGAGCACAAGTGGTGTACCTATAGCATTGTTCAATCAAGGGGTACAGATACAATTGTAAAATCTTTAAGACTATCAAATAAAGTACTTCAACGTATAAGCTTTTAATTTTTTTACATCAAATTAAACTACTTATAGAGATCCTTAATTTGATACAAAAAATTTAGAAAATTTCATACTTTAGTATGTTACATTTTTTGTTTGTTGGCTTGTTGAGTTGTTTTGCAATATCCTTCTGATAAAAAAATAAAGTATTTCCACAAATAATTTTTAAATTTTTTTCCACCAAATTAAACTACTAAAGTAACATACTCTCTCCGTCCAGATTTGTTAGTCCACAAATATACTTTTTCAAGTCTTAAGATGTTTGTCCATTTTAAAAAATCAAAGCATATAAGTATGAAAAATTTACTTTTTTGCCCTTTTTCTAAAACTTAAAATAACAACACAAAAACTAATCTTTTAAAATAATGTGTTTACATTTTTGAAATTGCACCGTATTAAAGTTCTCAATGAGATCTATCAAACAATATTCATATTGATAAAAAAATAATTTTTGCAACTACATTATTTTTTAGTTTGAAAATTGCACTTATTTCGTTGTAGACTATCAAATTGGAATGGAGGAAGTATTAAATGGAGGGATTGAGGATAAAATAGGAAATTAACAAACTCAAAATCTAATGGAAAAAAAATTGGAATCCCCAAAACGGACCAACAAATCCGGACGGAGGGAATACTAAAGTATGAAATTTTCCAAATTTTTTGTATCAAATTAAGGATCTCTATAAGTAGTTTAATTTGGCGTAAAAAAATTAAAAGTTTATACGTTGAAGTACTTTATTTTTTTATCTGAAAGATTTTACAACTGCATCTGTACCCCTTGATTGAACAATGCTATAGGTACACCACTTGTGCTCCCCAAATACACACTACCCTAATGTGGCAAATGAGGAGAAACTCATTTTTTGGGTGAGCCCAACACTGGGTTTCTCATCATTTGCTACATCAAGGTGATGTGCATTTGTGGTGCACAAGTAGTGTACATATATCATTTCCCTCCTTGATTTGCCGAAAAAGAAAGCACCGCGTCTGTTGTCCTATTAATAGATGAGCAAATGTCATGTCAATTTTTCAAACAACAGTAGTGTCAGAAGACTTGGAAGAAGATTCCTTTTGAAGCGCGTGACTTACACCTATGGTACACCCAATGGGTGGATTATAGAAAAAGTCATTTATAAAAGGTGTTTTTGAAGTTAAATTTAGTGAAAAGTTTGGTTCTTCTGATAAGGATGCGGCTCTTATATAAAGGCCTTCCGAGGATGGCTAAGAGCACCTTAATTATAAGAGGAGAAAAGTGAGGGGACAAAAATATGGAGTTGAAGAAAAGTTTGAAGTTGGAGGTGTTAGGGCTTTTGCTTTTGAATGTGTTTGTTCTTTCCATGGCTAGAAAGACCCTCCCTTCTATCAACTGGGTTGTGAGTATTAAACTGCTCCATCGACAGTTTCCTCTTCTTTTCCTCTCCTCGTCTCGACGCCAATCGAAATCTGCCACGTCACATTTCGAGAGGCTCGAAATCATCACTTTTTTAGGACATGTTTGGATATAATCTGTCCTCAAATATTTCAGTTTTTTTTTTTTGTTTCAATTTACACTGGGATGGCACGAGAGCCTCGGCCTCCTATTATTTCGGTCTCATCGGTTCTTTTCGGCTCATTGTATTGCTATGTATACGAGCCTATGTCGAGTTTCGTGTGTCTGGAAATTCTAAACATACCAGGCCGCGGCTCATGAATTAGGATAGGAGCCTTCCGAGAAATACTTTGATCAATCGATGTGGTGAATTCTGATTGGTGATAAATAATAAGAAATTTTTTTAAGTTTACTTAACGTTAATTAAAAGTTTGGTTCTTGCAGCTGAAGGAAACAAAGTATACAAGGTTATGCAGCTCGAAGAAGATCTTGACGGTTAATGGACTATTTCCAGGGCCTACTTTATACGTCCGAAAAGGTGATAGGTTGATTGTCAATGTTCAAAACCAAGGAAGATACAATGTCACCATTCACTGGTATCCCCAACTCTCTCGCGATGGATTTTCATTGGGCATTAATTTTTTTATGATTTCTGAAAGCTTTAGTTTCATTTATTAATAATATAAAACTGAATTATTGAAAAATAACTATGGAGTGACATTTTTTAAATCATGGAGTTTCTTTTGGGCTAAAGTGAAATGACCATAAAAGATTAAGTATGTCATCGCGTAGTACATGCGAAAACCGTGGTGTGTGTTATTAGGCCCGGCCCTGTGGGCAGGCTGGGTAGGCCTAGGCATGGGGCCCAACGAAAATGAGCCAATTTTGGGGCCCCTTCTCGTAGAAAAAAAAAATTATATATAAAAAAAAAATTATATATATATATATATATATATATATATATATATATATATATATATATATATATGGTTCCACTTCCTATCTGGACTTTTCATTTCCGGACTTTTTATCCAAATTTTTTTTTGACGATCCGATCCGTCCAATGTGTTCAGAAGGTGTTTTCAAGGGTCCTTGCGGAAAATCTTAAAAAAAAAACACCGGGAAGGGCTTGATCCAAGCAGTTTTCGTAAAAATATATAAATACAATTTTTGCGAAAAACTGCTTGATCAAGCCCTTCCCGGTATTGTTTTTTGAGGATTTTCCGCGTGGACCCTTGAAAACACCTTCTGAACACATTGGACGGATCGGATTTTCCAAAAAAAATTTGCAACACAAAAAAACCCCATTTTTTCCTTAAATCCGGGAGTGTGGATAAGAAGTTTGGCCTATATATATATGAAGGGCCTCAAATTGAGAATAGGGTTGGGGCCTCGCGAACCACAGGGCCGGGCCTGTGTGTTATTGACATTATTAACACGGAAAAAGCCGAAAAAAGGGAGGAAAAAGGGGGATAGAAAATTACTAGAGGGAGAAATCAGTTATTTTTGCCCCCCTTTCTTCAGAGTAATATTCATTGTTCCTTTATAATGAATGCGATTCGTTTAAAGTTTTAATAAAATGTCCAACCTTTTCAACGAGTAAAATGAAGAAACAGAAAAAAACCATGATGGAAAGTGCGATTTAAATATTGTGCTTCTGGGAAATATGTGATGTATGCAGGCATGGTGTAAAGCAACCAAGAAACCCATGGTCAGATGGGCCGAATTATGTGACGCAGTGCCCCATTAAACCCGGGGCAAATTTTAGTTATGAGGTCATATTCTCAACCGAAGAAGGGACACTTTGGTGGCACGCTCACAGTGACTGGTCTCGAGCAACGGTTCATGGCCCAATTGTGGTATACCCTTCAGTTGGAAAAAGCTACCCTTTTGCGAAGCCTCATGCAGAGTTTCCCATTGTTTTGGGTATGTGCCAACTCTCTTTCTCTCCCTCTTCAATGAGTCCACTAACTGACCACTTTTGGAGTACATTTTCCAAAATATAGAGTCCAAAAGGCAATCATAATACCTACCATGGTTGAATTTGACGATTTGAAATTCAACAACCAATCTCTATAGTTTCGGTTACATGATATTTGGTGTTGGAGTTCAATTTTCTCCTCCATTTTTTTTTTAGCAAAAGTCGATAGTGTTTGTAGTTACTAAGGTTTGAACCTCAGACAAATCCATAAACTAATCTGCTTTTTTTTCTTTCATATAAGTAGTCTCCATCGGGGTCCTGCAGAATGAATTGAGATTAATCTTGTCCATGAATAATCTATTTAAAGGTCCTACATAATCAATCTAATCTATCGCCCTCCTATAATAGAGGACTATTCAAGCCTGAATTTTCACTAAAAATACTTTCCGTAGTTTTGGTATTTCCGTAGTTTTGCCTAGTTTCTTATTTTTTGCCGTTGGAAAAAAGAAGTTATGATCACAAAATTAATCTGATTTTTTTTTCTCCATCGAGGGTCCTACAAAATGAATTGATTAATCTTTTCCACAAATAATCTTTTTAGAGGTCCTACATGAGTCATAACCTATCGGACCCTATGGTTGGTTTAACCACTTATATTTTATACCACATGTTTATAAAATATCTACCGGATGCATTCCTACAATTTTTTGGTCCGTATTTTGTTTTCCTGTGGACAAGCAATAATGCTACGTACACAGGACGAGAAAACCTTCGCGGAAATTTTTAATATTCCTCTACTTTTGTTGTCACAGCATCATGGTTTAAGGGAGATGTGATGAAAATAATTCAAAGTGCACTTATAGGCGGAGGCGAAACAAATAAATCGGATGCTCTCACAATAAATGGCCAACCGGGCGATCTATACAATTGTTCCAAACCCGGTACGCTGAATAGTAGTAGTTCTGTAAGTCGTTATAATTTGAGTTTGAATGGCTATTCAAATATAACACATTCCAAATGTTGCAGGGACATTCAAAATAATGGTAAACCAGGGAAAGAGGTATCTTCTCCGCGTCATCAACTCAATTATGAACGAAGAAGTGTTCTTCGCGGTAGCTCAGCATGATCTCACAGTCGTCGGAATGGATGGAGCATACATCAAACCCATAAAAACCCATTATATCCTAATAACACCTGGGCAAACTATGGACATCTTAATAACTGCAAATCAGTCTCCCAGCCACTATTACATGGCAGCTAGAGCCTCTGCCGGTGTTCAATACGATAACACTACCACAACCGCGATTGTGAAATATATCGGGAATTATACAGCCCCATCAACTCCGGCATTTCCTAGTCACCTTCCAAATTATACGGACATCGATGCTGTGACGAATTTCACCAATCGAGTCAGGGCTCTGGCTAGCAAGGACTACCCGATTGATGTCCCCAAAAAAGTCGATACACGACTTTTCATAACTATTTCGGTGGGCGCTATTCCGTGCCCTAATAATTCATGCGACGGACCTAATGGTTCCAGGCTCGCTGCAAGCCTGAACAACGTAAGTTTTGAGGAGCCCACGGTGGATTTATTACAAGCATATTATAGAAAAATTGGAGGGATTTTCACGACCGATTTTCCAAACGTGCCGCCTTACTTCTTCAATTTTACAGCTGATGAGATGCCTGATAACGTTTTGATACCATCTAAGGGGACCAAAGTGAAAGTTTTGGAATTTAATTCAAGTGTGGAGATAGTGTTTCAGGGGACTAATATACTAAGTGCAGCTGAGAATCATCCTATGCATTTGCATGGGTTTAGCTTTTATCATATTGGATCGGGTTTTGGTAATTTTAATAATAAGACTGACCCTAAAGGGTATAATTTGGTTGATCCACCTGAGATAAACACTGTTGGGGTGCCCAAGAATGGATGGGCTACAATCAGATTCAGAGCTGATAATCCAGGTAATTAATTACTTATGCTAATTACTCCTTTAATTAGCATTATAATTAATGAGTTTTCTTGGCCTTGATTACTTTCCATGAATCATTTGGAAAATATTTATTTTTAATGTAGGGGTGTGGTTCATGCACTGTCACTTGGAAAGACACAGTAGCTGGGGAATGGATATGGCATTTATCGTGAAGAATGGGACAACCAGATTAACAACTATGAGGCGGCCCCCACGTCACTTGAACCCTTGCTAATCTGTTTCTTGCAAGGTCGATCTGAAAAAGCTAGCTAGCTTGATTTATGATCCAATTTGGCACATGCCGTCTCTACAAGTCCATTCCATTCCGTGCGAGGAAATAAAGGAAGGAATAAGCATAAATGGTGCAGTTCTTTATTTTAGTGAAAAGGAAAGAAGTGTGAAATAAAAACAATATGCTTGGTGTGATTTTTGGTTAAGGGGTATTTGTTGTAGGATGTGTTTGTTTGTATCATGTGGTTGCAGTAATCCTGTAACTTTTGAATGTTGTTTCAATTAGTAAATGTTTGCAATTTGCCCCTCTCTCTCTCTCTCTCAATTGAATTGAATTGAGCTATATAATTAACTAAGTAGCAGTGTTCAAGGTTTTAATAACGGTTTCACGATTCGTAATTATAACAGTCTGAGTGTAACTGTTTTGGTAGCACCGAACATTACGTAACAAAAATCGGGTGTAGTGGTCGTGAACTTTTAAAAATCATTATTTGACAAAAAAAAAAATTAAATTGCTTATATAAATAACTCATAACGGTCGAGTATCAGCCGTAACTGTCATAAACCGGTTTGTAAATCAGATACAGACCGATATGTAATGGGAATTAGCCGATACGCATGCTATTTTTACTCTCACCAGAGGTGTAACGGTATATGAGAGTCCAAAAACTGTTATGTAACGGCCAATACATTACGTAATGGCTGGTATTTAAAACTATGCTAGTGTTATAAACGCCATATATATTGTGGTGAATTATTTGAAACGGAAATGTGACAGGTACTGACCAAACCATGTACAGATCGTACCGACAGACTCGAGAACCCACTTGTGGGTCCCACACGAAGGATCCAAACCGTTCATTCATCTTAGAATGATTTCCCGAGGGGCAGGCTAGAAATCAGCTCAATCCGACATTCCTAAGCGCTTGATTCATAATTACCCTGTTTCATCCAAAAATAGATTTTGGATCAAGATTTTGAATGAACGGCTCAGATCGTTTGTGTGGGACTCAAAAGTGGGTCCCCAAACCTGTCTTTACGATCTGTACATGGTACCCGTCGGTACCAATAGCATTGTTCTTATTTGAAATGATATGGTATTTTGAGTGGAGGCTAGATACAATAATTAAACTCATTGTCAATGGATCCCAAACCTGTCGGTACCAATAGCATTGTTCTTATTAGAAATCAACAATGTTATGAGTACACCTAACTTGCACCCCACATGGTGATGTGGCAGACAAGGAGAAGCCCATTATTTCAGGTGGACCACACATTGGGCTTCTCCTTGTCTGCCACCTCACCTTGGTGTGCCTGTGTGGTGCAAGTTAGGTGCACCCATATCATTTTTGTATTTGAAATGATACGGTATTTTGAGTGGAGGATACAATAATTAAACTCATTGTCAATGGAAATTGATCTGATGCGAAATATTACTGTTATTTGAAATGACTATTTGTGAAGAAGCTTACGTTATTCATATGATTAAAATTAAGAAATTGTCCATTCCGTGGATAAGATAAAATACGTGCATCAAATTATCTTTACCATTTTTTTAAATTTTTTTTATCAGCAAAGAAGAAATCTTTACCAGATTCTTTACATTTTAAACAATAAAAGTTTATTTTTCTACCTCAAATAGTAGCTTAAAAGATCATCTTTGTTTATGCGCTCTCTCCATGAGAGTTGAGACCCTTCGATTATGACTGCTCAAACACCAAATTAATACTATGAATATAAATTATCACTGTCTATAAGGAACAAAAGTTGAAGCAAAAAAATGAATGTATTTGCAGATCGAACATTTTTTTATTTTATTGTCTAAATGTTGATTGTGACTTTGAAAAGAAAGGGCAAAATTTGAAATATACACAATTATATATACCCATTAAAAAGTCAACAGGGACATACATTTAGGAAGTTGGAGCAACAAAAAATGGCATCATGGTCTAAGAAAATGGGACGAAGGGAGTATTATGTTAATCAATGAGATTTATTTTCCGAATTATACGGTTGATTGGATCTCATACCAAATTACTCCATACAAAATAACATGAGAGTCCATGACAAAATATACAAGTGAACCAACGAAACCAAGTATACAACTGAGCTCGAGTAGCTTAAATTTTTCATACATCATAGGCAAACGAGTAGAGCAGTAGTACGCTCAAGTTTGGTTAAAAACATTAACAAGTTTCAAAAATATGTTCAAACTTGATTTATTTATGTAACAAATGGATCTCAAACGAGCTTTTTATGAGCGAACACGAACTCGATAAACAAAAAATAAAAAATAAACAAACAAACAAAAAAGCCCTTTAGAACAAAAGGAGTGGCAAGGCTTGTAGCTGGATTTGACCTTCTTTTTGTTTTTTGTTTTTTTTGGTAAATATACGATATTATAAAAACTAAACATAACCATGTCTCGGTATCCCTATATAATAATCAATTAATTGTTGTAACAGAAATAGAGGACGTTGGATTGGAGAAAAGTAATAGAAATTACGTTTATGATTTAAAGGCCTGCTTAGCAACCAAATTTGTGCATTGATTTGACTTTCTGACTTTATCTTAGGCCTTGTTCTCGAATGAATTTTTATGAGATAAAATCTAGTTTTTTTTTTTGAGGTATGATAGAATCACATTATTTTCCCAATGGATAAAATCTAGCTTTGATAAAGGTGTTTTCCAAATGCTTTTGTGAGATAAAATCTAATTTTGATAAAATCTAATTTTGCTAAAATCCATTGAGGATCTTAGATTTTATCAAAACTAGATTTTATGAGATAAAATCCATTGGAGAACATAGAGACAAACCGACAAGCAATAGTTGTTTTTTTTTTTCCAACAAAAAAAATTTCTCTCTCTACCAAGAGAGTTTCTTTTCTAGGGTTTCCCTAGATAGCCGCCGCAGCCCATCCCCATCCCCTACCATCACACTCCTTTGACCTCCTTCACTCCCTCTACCTCCTCTCTACAGATCGATTTCCTTGGGTTGGGTTGGGGGGCTCCACCCCTTGGCTCCACCTCCCCCCGCCCCACCTTCCCACCGCCCTAACCTCGCCACCGTGCCGCGCCGGTCTCGATACAAGTCAGTTTCTTCTCCCCTCTGCCCCTCCTCACACTCGTTCCACCACTTCACCTTTCTACCTCTCCCTCCGCTGAAACCATGGCTACCCCTCGCCTCCTCCATGGCAGTTTCACCTGCCTTGTTTGAGGCCTATTTTGACTCAGTGATGACGTTAGGGTGGCTCAGGCCCCTCCGGCGAATAATGATTCTGATAACCGCTGGCGGCGGCTCAGCATCTTGGTTCTTGGCTGGAGAAGCAGCTGGCTTTGCATACTCAGTGTAACTCAGCGCCTTTCAGAGCGACTCAGCAGGGCAACTCAGTGGGTCTTCTCAGTGGGGCGACTCAGTTTATTTAGTTCATTCCGGCTAAGTTTTTGTGTTATTTGTTTCAGTTTTGTTTCTTTTTGCGATTTGATTTCCGTGAAGTCTAGATTTCATTTGAGCTTTCATGGGTTGGATTGAGCCATAGGCTAGTTACTATTGTGGTTTGGGTAGGACCCTATGCATCGACCCTCGTATGGGCCTGCGTCTGCTCTACAGTATGAGTCTTAGAGCCCCATGCCCGTCATGGCTATTGTGGTGTGCTCGTTGCCCGAGTCATAGTAGTTTCGGTTCTTTCCGTTTTTTGTATTGAAATCTTGTATAGCCGGCTTTCGGGCCGTAGTAATGAAATGACTTTCAGTTCAAAAAAAAAAAACAAAAAAATAATTTCGATTACTCTTTGAAAATTATCTATTAAAGGGGTCGAGAAAACACGATGGCACAACAAATATTGATCTCTTACTATATATGCATTTATATAACATACATATCAAAGAATTGGCAACGCCAACTCTTGGGGCCACCTCGTTCTTACGGGCAAGCATGTAAAATATTGTGAAAAGGGCTTTATGGACTATTCTAAAATGAGTGCAAAATACTCAAGAGATACCTTGTATTACGGAAAAAAGAAAGAAGTTAAAGAAGTGAAAGTAGCTGTCATGGTCTTAAAAAAGATACCATGTTGGACACTGGAAGGTGCACGAATTAGAAGTGGTGGAATTGTCGAATATTTTGACGAAGTACTCAAAATCAAATCAATTCCTTGCCCCACTTTGCTTTGATTAGAAGGTACGTACGGTCATTGTTTCTGGAAATGTGTTCAATGTATTGAACTGAAACGTATCAAATGCTGTCATGCTGAAGACAGCTAAGGTTGGAATCTTGCATTCGAATTCATCGTATTGAATCTTCTATTGTTTTACTCAGACTTATTTTGGCCTAAAAAGTTAAACATATTTTTTGTTTTTTTGACTTATTTTGGCCTAAAAAGATGTAAAATTAATTATTAGCAAAAAACAAATGACTTTTTGAAACTCAAAAAAATAAAAAACATGCTTAACTTTTAAGGCCAAAATAAGCCTCGATATTTTTTTTTCTCCATATTTTCCGACCGTAACAAGGGCGTTGGTTCTTCTGGAGCAATGCTCTTCTCGTTAGACGCTAGTATGAATTTGTCCATAGAGTTATAAATTATGTACTAGTGTGCGGTCAGAGCGCCCCAGAGCACCTCGTCACACCTTGCCGCAAGTCTCTCCATAACTAATGTTGTTTGTTGATGTAACAATGCTCTCTGACTAGACGACCAAAAAAAAAAAAAAACAATGCTTCATGAGTGCTGAATAACTTTATAACTCTTGAGAAATATTAATCGATCAGTACATATAATTTGTGTCCTAAATCTGAAAAACTCTTGTTTTTTTTTTAACCAGGAAACTCTTCCTTGTTACTTGAAGGGATCTTCTCCTCCACATATTGACCATGGACCCCATCATAAAATGTGTGAGCCCCACATCCCATATCAATGGGAGATGGGGACACCTCAGTTACCACAAAATCATCTCCCCCTAGATTTACCAAAGTAATAACTGCATGTTGTACTTTAACCCTCTGACTAGGCATATGGCCAGCAAGTAATAAGAAAAACAAAAACGAAAACGAAAAAAAAAAACAAAAACAAAAACTGGTTAGGTCAAGGAAAAAAAAGAAAGAATGAAAAGGAACCCTTTTTCATCTCTGTCATAAAACACTCACACACGTTATTTGGTAGTACAAGCAGCCCATGAGTTCAAAACTTGTTTCCAAACTGTTTCAAAATTTCTTGTGTCATGCATGCATACTTTTCTAGTCTAAGAATGAAACCGGTCCAATAAGAATGAAATATTTAATTTTCACGTCGCTTTGAAATTTTGACGTAAGATCTTTCGTTTGCATGTCTATACTTCTAGTTTGAAATAAATTATTAACTAAAAAAAAGTGATGGAAATTGATTATTTAATTTACATCCAGACAAGTACGAAGTACTAATAATACATAATTTGCTAAAAATTTGTAAAAGACGAAAAAACACGAATAAAATCAAAATTTTCGTACAGAGATTTTGTGTGTTGAAAAGAATAAAGCACTACCTGAAAACCTTGGGCTTGGAATTGCTTAAACCAAATTTATCAATTTAGGCAACATAAACAAACCACAACGAAACTGAAAAAGCTGCCTCAACCAAGGACTAAAGCAGCACTATTGGAAAAAGAAGCAAAGTCCTTTGCGCCCCCGCCCCCCCTGACACCGCACACCCCCCAGGCCCCACCCCTAATTATGATTTTACCCCTACTCTTTTCATTTAATTACTATAGTTTTATTACTTTATATCTTTTATTTAATTAACTCATTTCTTTATATTAATTCATTTAATTATTTTATTTATTTATTTTATTTTATTTAGTTTTTTTATTTAAATATTTATTTATATCTTTTATTAATTTTTTTTCTCTTCTATCTTTTTAGAAATTAGTGGCCCTCCTTTAATTACTATAGCTTTATTATTAATATTAATTTATTTCTTTAATATTAATTTATTTCTTTATTACTTTATATCTTTTATTTAGTTAACTCATTTCTTTATATTAATTCATTTAATTATTTAATTCATTTATTTTATTTTATTTAGTTTTTTTATTTAATTCATTTATTTTATGTTATTTAGTTTTTTTATTTAATTCATTTCTTTTGCACAACGTATTTTTGTCTATAAAAGAAAAGGCTAGGGTTTGAGTAGTTGATTAGAAGAAAACTAGAGGCTAGGGTTTGAGTAGTTGATATACTAATAAACAACTATCCTAAAAAACATATGAGACATGTCAACAATTATGAAACCACATTTGCAATTTCGCCTTAGTTTTTTCTTTTACGAAAGCAAGAATATTAGACAATGTATTGTTAAGTACCGAAAAATGTTGATTCTTTTTAACACATAGGTGTTGTCTGCAATACCTCAAGGTAAAAGCTGAGCGTACTTGATACCAACTTTGGAAGGAAACTTATGAGCAAAAATTGTGGCGAATTTGGTAGTTCTTACCACAATAATGTGTATAAATTAAAAGGCCATACGGTGTTTAGATGTGGTTAATTTTTTGGATTTTTTTCTTGCACAGGTGTTTGTCTTGAAGTCGTAAGTTCACGATCAATGGTTCCTCAAGCTGCACAAGTCTTGATTTGTGGTTTTGCGTACTGGGTGTCGTGCCGGGACTACAATTTGGAGGGAATATTGATTAGGGCTGCACAAGTCTTAATTAAATAAATAAAGTTAAAATAGTAAATCAAATTAATAAAATTAGAACCAAAAAAACAAAATAAAAAAAAAAAGGAATTTGGGCCGGAATAATGAGGGAGAGGGTGGGGTGGGGCCCGGGGTGGGCATTGTCAGGGGAGTACAAAGCACCTCTCGAAAAAGAATAAGAATAATGGGTTGGTGGCGGGTCCAAGTTCCAACTCATGCATGCCCATAATTAGTAATTAGTGTAGATTCAAAAACAACTTCAGACTCAATGCGCATGCAACTAGAGCCACAGAATAATCATGATTATATCTAGAAAGTTTGCCAGCTTCAAGCTCAAGGCAGAGACTCATCTACTTACCCTTATTCTATCCATTTTTTGGAGTTATATTTTCATCCTTTTATCTTGTAAAAAAACATATTTACCCTTATTTAGTGTAATACTTTGGTTGGCCAAATTATTAAGAGAAAGGAGTAATTAAGAGGAATCTGAATTCTTAAACTTTTAAATCAAAATGGGGAATATAAGACAATTTTTCTTGATGTACAATTTATCCGTAATCTTGCGTGATGGATTACTTTCATCATCGTTAACATGTTTATTCAAAAGTCATACCATGTAATATCCAATTACTATGTTCGTTGTTTTATATTTATTTTTACCATCCAATTTTGACGAACATTGTAGAGATTGATCTCTATAAATTTGTACATGGATCATGGTAAAAAATTCAACTCTGTACTTACAATAATTATGGACAAAAATTGAACTCTGTAATCACACTAATTATGGTACAATTCATCGCCTAATATAGTGCCCAACATTGGGACCTCAAAGTTTAGTTTTACATCCCAAAATTCTTTGTCTTATATTGTACCTAATTTTAGAACCTCAAAGTTCAATTTTACATCCCAAAATTCTTTGCCTTATGTGATACCCAATTTTAGGACCTCAAAGTTTATTTTTACATTCCAAAATATTCTGTGTCTTATCTAATACCAATTTTAAGACCTCGAAGTTCAATTTTTACATCCGAAATTTCATAGCCTTATATAGTACCCAAATAATAAGAAAATTTAATCAATCAAGGGTATTTGTTGGTCTATTCAAATTTTGGGATGGAAAAATAACCATTCAAAATAACCAGGATGAAAACTTCCGGCGACCTACGAAAAAAAGCCAATATTTAAGTACCCAATAAATATATATCTTCTAACTACGTAATACACTTCAACAAAGTATTGGATTTTTTGCGGTCCTTCATCGGATCCGATTCCGAATAGCCTAATTTAAGCGAGTGAGCCCTACTCTAATTGTTTAAACGCATCAAACCGACCACGTAGTTGACTTAATTGGTTTTTTCGATCGTACAAGCGATTGAGTGTCTATATATTTTAAATAAAGCATAGGAGATACCATCAACATCAATCGCATGCATTTCCTATTTGAAGAAGAACCTAGCTTTTAAAAAGAAAAGTTGGTAAAAATACCATCATTCTTGTGTCTGCTTATAAAAAGCAAAGTTGGTTAAAATACCATCATTCTTGTGAGTGGTTTCTTCATATATATATACAGTTGTAATTTCTTTGTTAGCCCACCTACACATTCGGGGACCAGGGGCCCTGCTGTGCGGGTGCCACATGGCACCGTGCCATGCGGCACCCGCACAGCAGGCCCCCCAAATCCCACATTCGGTAGGTCGATCTCATCATATTTTTTAGTAATTGGGTACTTATAATTTGACCTGATTCTTTTGTACTTAAGAATTTATGTATAAACTGGATTGGCGTCGGTAGTATTATTGCGAGAAAGTGTTAGTATGGGACACTCTACTTTGACTCGTTCGTATTTCGTGCAGCTTACACACACGTTTTGTATTGACTCTTAATGAATCAAGATACTTGCCTTTGATGGTTTCTCATGCGATTCCTCATGTGACACATAAGAGGACTTACGGTCTTAATTCACGATCTGAACCGTTTATGAAAAAATCAAGTTGATCGGTGATCAGTTATAGCTAGGTTGATTAAGTTTTGTCACAAATGAAATACACAATCAGACTTTGACCGTTTGTTTCACTTCTAACAAAATATGTTTTTGATCAATTGGATACTGATGTCCAATGAAATTGATTTTTGCAAGGACTTTAAACACATTAAGACTTACAAAATGAATTGTTTGGATTGTCAAATGAACCCTTGCTCAATTCCGTTTTGCGTCTTATGAGGAACCATAAGGGATCATCACCTTAGAGGATCTCAACTCCTCTTATTATGGCCGCATTTATGTTAGTGCATGTTAATCGAGGAAACGGTAAGTTCCACTTTTACCCCCTTGGTGCAGAAGCAAGGCGTTGAGTTAAATATTCAATGAGCAACTATGTGGGTAAGTCAGTCAATTCACTTACTCTCCATTCTCAAAACTTCGTTCACCGCAAATAGACGTGTAATTTTGGATTAAAAAAATAGAATACTTTAATGCAAAAAAATTTAAATTGCTTTACGCCTATTTAAAGATCTCAATTGGTTTTTCAATTTGGTTCATAGAAATTAAAAAATTATGCACAAAAATACTTTATTTTTTAATTCAAAAATCACAAGTTAGACTAAATTTTTGTGGGACGGCGAGAGTATATTGTTGGAACAGAGGCACTGGAATGAAACGGGCCCTGGGTGACATGGGCTGGTCTAAGACTGGGATGGCCCAAGTCTCTCCAAGAACCCCACCACTCTAACTTAACGCCAAACCCAATAGGCCTTCAACTGAGGTATGTAAGCCCGCTCAGCCTGGATCAAGACCCGGAGCAAATATTTCAAAGAGAAACTTGAAGGAAAAAACGTGAGGCCCATCTCTCTTGAGTAACGGGATGGACATCGGTCCAGGCCCAATCAACAAAAAATGGTATTACTAATTAGCATGCATCTCAGGCCGGCCACTATTGAGGCAATTACGGGCCGGTACAGCTCGGAAGCTTAATTTACGCCCAGGTACGATCAGAGTCAAATGGCCCAATGCACCAGCAGGTACAATTTACTCCCATATTCTCTCTCTCTCTCTCTCTCTCTCTCTCTCTCTCTCTCTATATATATATATATATATATATATATATATATATATTAGTATTGCAGGATGACTTTTAGTGAATGGAGCTTCCTGAGCTTGCCATGTGTCCCCCAATCCTTTGCACTTTTCAGCAATTAGCAAAGTCCTAAATGGTAGTAGTTAATTCCTTACCGAGTTAAGCTTTGCTGCCGTACATATTTTTTTACGATAAAAGGAATGATTTTATTCATTGAGAAAGGAAACAAGTACTTTTCCTTTCCTAATTAAACATGTCATTGACAAAGGAAAAATAGTCTTACGGTAACACAATATCTTCAGTCATCCTAAAAGGTCCATTAACATCCATAATCATGATCAATAGCATCCGAAAGTCTTAAAGATATGTTATTGACATAAAAGGTGTCATATTGCCAACATTGTAAACTTGCCTTATCTCCTAAGGGTTTTGAAATAAACTTTCCTCTGGAGTATTCAGATTCTACTTCGTGTTAGCATGAACAAAAAAGGAATGATTAATTTTGTAAGGAAGTTTCGGAAGAAAAAAACATTAGGGGTAATAAAATATTTTTTAATTTTGTAAGTGCTTAAACTCAAGCAAGCTTCCTTAAAAAACAAATTCCGAAAAGGAAATTGTTTACGAAATTTGCCTACCTAATTTCATAGAAGAATAATAGAAAGTCCGAAAATGAGGAGAGTAATAAGGAAATTGTTCAAAAAACTTTCCGAAATAATTGTCTAGCTTTGCATCAACTATATCCCCATTAGTGAAGGAGAATTGAGTTACGTATCAGTACCATCCGTAATCCTCCCCTTCAGCAGCTTTGCCAAAGTTGAACGATAGGCAGTCCCGGCGAAGGTAAGATCAGGTATATATCCTCTGCTCTTTTTCTGTTGAAGATATAAATGATAAAGTTATCTATCTTTCTAACATTTTAAGCTTTTTTACATGAGTTGGTGATTTACAATCTAATATTTCTCCCAGCTATCTCTCTCCCTCTTATCTTCTTGCTATACCACTATCTTATCTGTTCAAAGCCAGATTTTTTTTCTTATCTGTTCAAAGTAAAAAACAAAAATCCTTTAACAAAAACCGTATCTCAATTGATGCTTAACTTTATTTGGACATAAGACACTACCAAGTGTGGTTCATGAGTGTGATTCATTATGTAAATTTTGTTAATGTCACAAGATGGATCATGAGAACAATAATCCGAATGTGAAACGGTCCCAAAAAAAGATGGATTGCGTAGTTGGTTTGGGTTTAATCAGTGCAAATTTTCTTTCGTACAAAGGAAAATGAATGATTTTGTTCACATAAAACATCAGATTTGTATTTTTATCACTGTTGTCATTTTGCTATACCACTATCTTATCTTCTTTTCTCTACTTTTATTTGTTGGTCAATAAGCTTTCTGTTGGTTGACATTTTTTTTTTTACAGCAAAATCAATTGTGTAGAGGGAAAGACATACAGATTTTTACAGCAAAGGTAATGTACAAGATTTTCTCTCTCCGAAAACAATGAATTCGGCATAAAAGTTTAATTTGATGATCCATGCAAAAAGCAAAAATATGGATTAAAAAAATGGAAAAGTTATATGCATTTTTTTTTATCCGAGTAAAGTCAAATTTTTTTTTCTTATTTGTTCAAAGTAAAAAACAAAAATCCTTTAACAAAAACCGTATCTCAATTGATGCTTAACTTTATTTGGACACAAGACACTGCCACGTGTGGTTCATGAGTGTGATTCATTGTGTAAATTTTGTTAACGTCACAAGATAGATCATGAGAACAATAATCCGAATGTGAAACGGTCAAAAAAAAAAAGATGGATTGCGTAGTTGGTTTGGGTTTAATCAGTGTAAATTTTCTTTCGTACAAAGGAAAAGTAATGATTTTGTTCACATAAAACTTCAGATTTGTTTTTTTTTTATGAATCAATCATTATTATATAAATAATTATTGACTAATTACTATTTAGCAATAAATACTGACAAAAAAATTATCTTGAGGAGCAATCTATCATTTTCATTTTCACACGCATAAGGAAAGATTAAAAAATACTTCAATATTTGTTCCATAAAAAGCACCTGTATGCATACCTAAAAAGCACGTGTATGCAAATGATAGATTGACACGCCTAAGGAAAGAATACAAAACCTCTACGTGATGAACAATGTACTCCTGTGGTGACATACGTGTTAACAGTTAATTGGTCCGAAGAATGTTTGTACCTATTCAAAGGTAATAGACACAAATGCCTTCATTGTCAGATGATGATAAATATAAACTGATGTTGTCTAATATGACTTGATTTTAATAAATTTTAATATTATACATGTAGAACTATCGAGGAATGACAAAGGAGCATTGGAATCATCGTGATAACAACTTTAGAAAGGCATTGAGAATCATTATGACAGTTTTAGATATTGGGTTAAGTTTCAGAGACCTTTGTTTAGTTTACTTCTACTGGATTGTGAGTAGATGTCATGAATTCTTTACGAATTGCGACAATTTAAAATATGTCGAACTTTGTTTGGTTTGAATTTTGATTAAGCATGTGCACTTGGATTCGCTCTGTGCATAGCACGGGTTTGATGCTAGTACATATATAACACAAAATAGAGTGGTTTTCAAATTTACACATTTTGTCAACATAAATCCTCAACCTTCATTCTTTCAAAGGCCAAGATGGAAAGAATATCCCTCTCACAAACTAACTTTTGAGTGGCAATTTAGTAATTACATTGTAACTCCAATGACAAAAGTATAACACATTTTTTGCCGGTTTCAAAATTCAAAAATTCATTTCCTCTCTAATCCCCTCTTTCTAACCTGGGTACTGCCTACTATACCTCCTCCTCTTCTTAATCACAGGGGGACGTTCGTACGAAGTCGGTCCAGTCTCAACTACAACAGAGTTGTTAGAACTACAACAGAGTTGTTAGAACAGCACGAGATTGTGGGTTTCGACTTGAGTGTGAAATTTGGGATTTTGAGAGTTGGGTTCGATCAAATTGATACGGAATGAGGTGAGAGAGAAGGGTTTATGGGTTTTGTAATTGGTAGACCTCGAAATGGTGCTGAAGAAGAACAAGGGGAAGACCAGCGGGAGAGTGACATTTTTGCTACACAATTGTGGGTTTTTTATACTTTCTAATGTCCTTTGTCTTCCTTTACACTGAATATTTCTCTCTTCTACTGAACTTCGTTTTCAACTATTTTGAGAAGAAGATGGCCGAAGAAACAGCTCCCAGATGAGGAGGAGGGTTTAGAAAGAACAAAGATTTACCCCAAAAAAAAAAAAAAAAAATCCACTCCACTCAGTAGATCTAGTTCTTTACTCTTTATTCAAATTTAGACTCAAACTCAAATTTAAAATTTAAGTAAAAATCATTCAAAATCCTCTTCCACTGGTTTTCAAATTTACACATTTTGTCTACATAAATCCTCACCCTTCATACTTTCAAAGGCCACGATGGAAAGAATATATCTCTCTCACAAACTAACTTTCGAGTGGCAATTTAGTAATTACATTGCAACTCAAATGACAAAAGAATAACACATTTTTACTAGTTTTAAAATTCAAAAATTCAATATTCAATATTCAAATCCTTCGAACGCTACTCTCTCTCGGAAAATTCCAGACCCACCGACTCTCTCTCTCTCCGACATCGACAAGAAAGCCAGAGGTCTTTCTAATCCCAGAGGTCTTTCTAATCGCTTCTCATTTCTTTGTTTCTTATACATACGGCCTGTTTATAGATGTGTTTTTGTTTCAGATCTTCTGTACAAGGACTACCAGGGGGACCACAAGTTCACTATCGCTACCTACACCTCAACCGGAGTCGTGAGTCTAATTTAGGGAAAGAAATCCAAAACTAATTTATTTCGGTTCATTTGTTCTACGATCTGTAGTTCATATGATGGAGTTCCTGCTGAGGGGATTTTAATAGCTGACGGGTACCGATTCACAGGTAAACTCGCTCAACCATCGCCAAACTTTGTTGATTTCATCTTC